>JADDOH010007561.1:0-19079 GCA_016648135.1 Agrypnia vestita
GACGAGATAAAAGTATACCATTCTCCTAAGAGATTCCCGACGCGGGCGCAAAGGCACATCCGTTTCTCGTTGATAGAATTTTATTTCATCTATCGATTCCGGAGTACATAATTAGTTTGCTGTCTTGTAAAATTTGTTCAATGGGTACATTGTTCAACATATCAGTGGTCTTCATATGGTCTCAATTAAATCTATTTTATTTTAAAATATTTAATATGTATGTATGTTTTGAGAACACAATTACTGGATTTGTACACTGCGGGATTATTATGTAATAGAGATGAATTATAGAAGTCTTACAGAGACGAAACTAATTGTATATTTGAGAAATAATTTATATGATGACGAAATATTATGAGAAATTTCTAGTAGCAAAAACTTTACAATATCAAAGTTTGTATTTTTTGTTGTTGTGCAGTAATGGAATATGAACCTCTTAAAATTAAAATAGCTTTATCAATATTTTGTTACACATACATGGATTGTAATGTCGAACCTGCACGATGTCTGGGTGTTCTTGAAAAATACCTGTTTATTTGATGTCGAAGTAATATTTATATCATCATGCAAACTAGTCATTGCAATCTGGATAAAATATAAGTTTTTGATGAATATTATACAAAAAAGTAGGTAGGTATATACTAACATAATTTTAAAAGTTGATAGAAATCAGTTTGTTTCACACAGATTTATTAATTTCATCATCCAAAGTCATCAAATCTTAATTTAACTACTATTTTCGACACACTGATATAAATATTGACATATGCCTCGATGTTGGGATAAGAGTCACCAAATAATAATCTTGTTATTCTCTGTATAAACATGTCTCGTCACAAAATTCACACATTTAGACAAATCACATGCCTCATATTATTGGCCACAGTGCCTTTTTATTTTTATTTTGAGCAGTTACATGATTTTTTATGTACCTTGATATCAGTGATTCACAATGATGTTCATGTTTTTTTATTATTTCGATCGGTAACTGAGTCTCATTACTAAGTTTTTTTCAAGTTTTGTAATGTCCATATAATATTATTATCTTATATATATATATATATATATATATATTTTATCCTATGTAAATTATACCTATAACTAAATATCCAATGTACCTACTTATGCAAAAAAAATGGGCATGAAACATGCTGACAAGTTGAACAAGGCTTGGCACGATCCATAACAATATACAATATGTATGAATTTAATAAAAAAAAAAAATAAAACATAAAGTTTGAGTTTATGACGCTTTCCGTGTTTCTGAAGAGAAAATTTAATTTGATTTAACTAATAATTAGTGTTCTAACAATATTTTTATATGTATGTTCTAGGAGAAGATTTTGTCCATGTATTTTATCCACGGAGGGATAATCCTTAATTAAGATAAATTATAGAAGTCTCACAGAGACGATATTTATATGGGAAACATGTACGGAAATCTTTATAGAATAGCCACAAGGCTAATGACTTCTATTAGCTGGATTAAGTGATAAGTTATGTGAACGTTGCATTGTGTTAAGTGATGTCTCTGTAAGACATCTATGAGTTTATAAGAGTACTTTATTTTAACGATCTAGAATGAACATAAAATAAGTAAAGATGATGTAAAAGTATCTTTAAAATTATTTAATTTATTTGTTTTGTTCGTAGTTTGTCGTTGTACCCACCTAACATGCCTAAATAGTTTGTAATTTTTACTTACTTGCAGTCTTGTGTCTTGTTACATGTTGCCCCTTAAATTATTAATAGATGTTAATGAATTATTTCCGTACAGTGCCATAAAAAATTTCTAGAAAATCAGAAGATATGTTAAATTGCCTTCCCTAACATGCCCTTCCTCAGAATCATACATTTTCTTATAATATTAAAAACCACCATTTGTTATACTATACTAATTAATATGTATTAATTACTTTGTAAAAATGTAAATATATACAAAAATACAAAATATTCAAGTGTAATAAATCTCATATCGATTGTACTGGAATGCATGCTCATATTATCTAACCGCATTTTGCCCGTACATGACATAGGTAACTACATACATCCTATTGCCAACACCTGTAGCGTGGATCGATCGGGATTGATGGTCGTTTTATAATAAAATATCACGTGACCCGAGGAATCATGTTCTGTAATGTCATGTCGATGTGCTACCGGTTCACAGAGTCCGATTATCGCCTTCTGAATCAGTGATTAAGCGACCATTAGCTTAGATAAAAACATATTGAAACGCGGCTGACTATAAATTTGTATATAGAGGGGAGAGATTTGTACCCGAACCAGTTTTGAGAAAGCATTTTTAAATTAAAGTGATTAATAATATAATTATATTGTCAAAAAATATACATTACTTGCCAATTTTTATTTAATCATAATTATTTTGTGGTTTTATGTCTGTCTGTCCGTAACTTCATGTAACGTCCGTAATTTGTTGAGATGGAGCTTGAATCCCGTGCCAGCAAACCCGAACCGACTACTTAACGTTCGCTGCCTCTCAGTGGACCGTCAAAAATATACTTTATACTAGAGCTTAGCTTAAACGCGAACCATTTCATGTTCCGTGATTTTTCACGGGAGTATATGTAAGTAAAAATAAACAATTTTGCTACTACAATACTTATAAGGCAACAGAGACGGACGGGGTTAATAAATTTACCTAAAGAATCCGAAGACATTATTTGTTGAGCGAAGAAGGAGATTTAAAAATAATTTATAAAAATAAATAAATACTTGGCGCCTCCGGCTCCGCAATTTAATAAAAATTTATATTTGAAAAATGGGTCAACTGTATTATTTAGCACGTTTTTTATAATAACCTTTCGATTTAGATCTACTTAAATAGCACTATACTCTTTTTATATGTTTATAAGATGTGTTATAATTTGAACATTTCGGTCTTTTGTCGATATTCTCTGACGACTCCCAGTATCTAAATTTTTTTTCAAAATTTCAAGAAAAACACGGATGAAAAATATCTTATCTGTGTTATATGTAAGTTAATTAAATAATAAGTTCTGTTTTATAAGTTACTCGAATTAATAAAAAAAAATTGACAGTTAATTCTTTTTTTTAAAACGTTTAAAACCCTTTAATTTTTTAAAACGTACTACAGATTGGAATATGAAAAAAGCAATTTTTATTTTCACTTACTTTGAAAGAAATAAATAATTAATATATCATCATTTAAACTTACTTGTAATCCATTATTTAAGAGTAAGACACGTTTAATAAAACCATGAAAGAGAGGAAAAAACGAATACATGTTATTTTTAACTTGCTACGAAAAACTAGAAGCCAATTTTACTGTCATTCACGTCATAGCAAGGGGGGAGAACTAGAATACTCTTCCATATTCCTGTTGCTCGCACCAACTCCAGATTACGCTCACTCATAGTGGGAATATGCCGAGCTTACAACGACTTTTCATCGAGATTGATATCTATCTGATTTGTAGATACGAACTAAAAATACAAGGTAATATTATTCTGCGTTGCAATATTGAAATAATAATAGTTACTCTGCGATGCAAGATACAAATAAAGTTTCGCTTATCTTAATATGCATTAATATAATATTGCTACCAGGCGCGTGCTGTGAGAACATTGAAGCATGACTTTTTTGTGAACGTATATTTTGGAAAAAAAATACAAATCAAATATTTATGGCACAGATTTTTATGAAATATCAAAATATGAATACTATGATAACAATTGTGATAGAAATATCTATACCTATAAAACTCAATGTCTGTCTGTCTGTCTGCCTGTTCTCTATACAAATCCACACCGTTTGTCCGATTCGATTTAAATTTTGCATACTTATACTTTGGGACCCGGCGGGTAACATAGGCATCATTTCCCCCTTATTCTCATACCCCTTCCCCTCCCCCTGACATATTTTCGATGCAAATCTGTACCGTTTGACCGGTCGGACTCAAAATTTGGAAACTTATTCTTTAGGACTCAGCGGGTAACATAGGCGATATGTACCCCTATTCTCATACCCCTTCCCCTCCCCCTGATTTATTTTCGATGCAAATCTATACCATTCGAATCAAACTTTTGTTTCCCCCCACAAATTTATTTTCAACTTAATCCTTAACCTGTGCAACGCCGGGTACGAACATCTAGTTACATAATATATCTTATATTCCGATTTTTTCCAAATAATTGGTCACGTAAAAGTCATGCTGCGATGTTCTCACTGCACGCCCCTGATTGATACTTATTTTTATATGTTTTATTTACTATTGTTACTACTTTTGTTTCTTATTTCAATAATATTTCAAAATTATCGTCTATGTGAAATATGCTAGGATATAAGTTAACATGTTCGATGCTTCTTATATATACATATATTACTAACTTGTTTCTGTTATATTTATTTATTCTGTTATATTTATAACAAACAAATAAAAAAAAATCGAGTTGATGTTTTTAGAAAAATAATTTTAGTTCGTCAAACCTCGTGTTCAAAAGCGAAATAGTCAGCATGAATTTTATACACGGTGCGTGAATATGACTAAAACAAACATATTTCAATACCTAGTTTTTGTAAAAGTAATTTGCATCGTTTTAATAATGGACTTAATATTAATAAAAATTGACAGTTACGATAGATAACAATAATTTATTAATTAACAAAGAAATAAATACCGAGGCACAATACCTTCCCCGCGATAGTAAGTTGAGATCTTCGAAAGAAATAGGTAACGTCAAGAATCAAAAATTTTGGGGCATCTCTTTAGCTGTCCATCAAGAAATTCGTGGGTTCGTTGAATCAGATGAAGATATTCGATTACAACTATTTTCGGACCGTGCTTGTCATAAATATAATTTTTTGAAACGTTCATGAAAAAATTTACTAAATTTATTTTCGGACTGTTATAATTTTTATTACACACACGTGTTATAAATATATTTTTTGTACATTCATTAAAAACATTACAAAATATATTTTTACGCTTTGAATAAGGTACGGGAAGAATTTTTTCCTAGATAAATATGCATTTAAGAATGTTCTTAGGTTTTCACAGCCACTCAGAATCTTCTGGTTTGTGTCTTCTGGGGTAGTATGACATGTTATTACGACCTTTCTGTCTGATGTTTCGGATTCCATTGCAGGGTCCATCATCAACACATCAGCCTCGATGATGGGCCCTGCAATGGGATCCGAAACGTGGGCCAGAAAGGTCGTAATAATACGGCATTATACCCCAGAAGACACAAACCAGAAAATATGTATTTTTATATCATTGATGGAATTGGCGTTAATTTAGTAAAAAATAATTTTTCTTAGAAAATTTACGCAGATTAATGCGTTTAGATTAATGATCACATGGGTTGCGATAATCTAAATGGATGTTTATAAAATTATTTTTACTCTACTTGAATTTAAGTATAAATTATTCTACTCAAGTTTCGAGAGTGACCGAACCTATCATCAGGCGAAGTACTAAGCTAACTAAACAAACTGAACTAACTGAACTAACTGAACTAACTGAACTAAATAAACTAACTTAACTAGTTTAACTAGCTGAACTAGCTGAATTAGCTAAACTAGCTGAACTAGCTGAACTAGCTGAACTAGCTGAACTAGCGGAACTAGCTGAACTAGCTGAACTATCTGAACTATCTGAACTAGCTGAACTAGCTGAACTAGCTGAACTAGCTGAACTAGCTGAACTAGCTGAACTAGCTGAACTAGCGGAACTAGCTGAACTAGCTGAACTAGCTGAACTAGCTGAACTAGCTGAACTAGCTGAACTAGCTGAACTATCTGAACTAGCTGAACTAGCTGAACTAGCTGAACTAGCTGAACTAGCTGGACTAGCTGAACTAGCTGAACTAGCTGAACTAGCGGAACTAGCTGAACTAGCTGAACTAGCTGAACTAGCTGAACTAGCTGAACTAGCTGAACTAGCTGAACTAGCTGAACTAGCTGAACTAGCTGAACTAGCTGAACTAGCTGGACTAGCTGAACTAGCTGAACTAGCTGAACTAGCGGAACTAGCTGAACTAGCTGAACTAGCTGAACTAGCTGAACTAGCTGAACTAGCTGAACTAGCTGAACTAGCTGAACTAGCTGAACTAGCTGAACTAGCTGAACTAGCTGAACTAGCTGAACTAGCTGAACTAGCTGAACTAGCTGAACTAGCTGGACTAGCTGAACTAGCTGAACTAGCTGAACTAGCGGAACTAGCTGAACTAGCTGAACTAGCTGAACTAGCTGAACTAGCTGAACTAGCTGAACTAGCTGAACTAGCTGAACTAGCTGAACTAGCTGAACTAGCTGAACTAGCTGAACTAGCTGAACTAGCTGAACCAGCTGAACTAGCTGAACCAGCTGAACCAGCTGAACCAGCTGAACCAGCTGAACCAGCTGAACCAGCTGAACCAGCTGAACCAGCTGAACCAGCTGAACCAGCTGAACCAGCTGAACCAGCTGAACCAGCTGAACCAGCTGAACCAGCTGAACTAGCTGAACTAGCTGAACTAGCTGAACTAGCTGAACTAGCTGAACTAGCTGAACTAGCTGAACTAGCTGAACTAGCTGAACTAGCTGAACTAGCTGAACTAGCTGAACTAGCTGAACTAACTGAACTAACTAAACTAACTGAACTAACTGAACTAACTGAACTACCTGAACTAACAAAACTAACTAAACTAACTGTATTAAAATATACAAAACGTGATGTGAGGTGGAGGGGTGTTTTAAATGGGAATATTGAGAGCAGAGGAGAATGAATGTGATATTTTTAGGCAAATTATTACCCGAGTTGTTTTTTTTTTAAATTTCGAAACTTCCAAATTTATTTATTTTATTACCTTTAAGTGCGATGGAGTGGAGAAGTTTAATGGTAATTGTAAGAAAATAATTATTATTATCCATGATGTGGTTGTAATCATTATATTTAGTTTAATTGTATAATATTGTGATCAACAATGAAACTCAAGTAAAGTAAATATAGTTCCATATACATCGATTTTAATATTTTTATACTTAAAAAATGTGAAATGAAATACGACAAAATTAAAATAGAATTATTGAAATAATTTTTCTAGCGTCAAATTTTAAATATGTTTATGTGTTAGGTAAGTGCAATTTAAATTTTTTCCGTTGCAGTACTGTTTTATCGTAAAAATGATTGTAAATGAATGATTTAACAGAATACCATATATTTATTTAAAATCTATCCAACGGAATTTCCGCCTCCAACAAGACACGCAATGCCAAAGGATTTTTAGTTTTAAGATTTTAAGAATCATGACATATAAATCCTTATGCCTGTGGTATTAAGCGTTTAGATTAATGATCGCGTGCGTAACTTGGAAGCTGTTCGAATCATGATACACAAGGATACTCATTTTTTAAAGGACTGCAAAAAATAGTATTAAAATTTTAAGGACGGTATTCTCAGGAAATGAAGTATACACATCTATTACGACATAAATATGATGTTCGAAGAAGAGTTGTGTAATATTAAGTGCTTTGTAAGGATTTTACGTAATTTAGCAACAACGAGACGAGTTTCAAAGATATTTACTATTATTTTTCAAATATAATTGTAGTAATTTAACTCTAAATGCGGTGTAAATTTAAAGGTTAGAGGATATAATACAATCCACCACATATTATGTCCTTCAATAGAAACAAATAAATAATTTGGATATGAATGCATATGAATGAATACAAGCGAATAATCTCCCGACTGTTCGGGTTTACTCGTCCAGTTTTGGGCAGGACTCAAAATAAGAGGCCTTTGAGAATGAGCAGTGTTACCTGTTTGAAACGTCGGGAGTTTAAATGTCCTTTTCAGGACTGTTTGACGCGGGTTCCTCCAGAAAGTAGTTCGTCATACATACATATATATATATATATATATATATATATATATATATATATATATATAATATATATTTGTATGACGAACTATATTTTATTAATGTCTATATATATATATTAAGAAAATTGATCTTTTAATTGTGGAAGACATTTAACTCTTTTTTCTATATTTTGTCTTACCAATCAATTATGACTCCCTATTGGATGACTGAAGAAAAAAAATTTTTTTTTCAAATAGTCTGATATTTTTTTAGAAGGTTAAATTTCTCAATAAATTTTTCTGGTAATACAGAATTTTTGTGGATGTATTCTGGACGTATTGGAAATAAAACGAATACCTAACATTGATCCAGTGCGTTGACGAATGACATAGCGTTTCTCTTTTTTGATATTTTATGTAATTTTAATTTTAACAATATAGTTAATAAATATGGTTTACATACATTACGGGGATAAGCATAATTAACTTTTTAAAAGACGAGTGAATTTTCAAATACTATTCATCAGCAACTATCATATTGCGGAGAGTAGAATTAAGATTATCCTTTCTTCCTCAGAAAGAATCATGTTTAAATTCATGATTATTTGTTTAAAAAATATATATATATTTTTATAAATAATAAAATCAATTATTTTAAGGACTGTAATAAGTGACGGTACATTTTGTTCCATAAATGTTGATGCACATGTAACCCCGATATTATTTAAATTTTCCTGCCAAATTATCCAGGATGCTCATAAAACCTGCGATGAGGGATTTTTGAAGTTTCATACGGTCCTGTGTATTGTCGGCCGCTCCCCCGGGGCTCGGGAGGATTCGGTGGCTGCGTGTTGTTATGTCTCGTCGTGTCGGGCAATTTGCATATCTTCGGAAGCTCCCGCGATTTTTTGCTCCGAATATTCGGGTAATTTCAATCGACCGTTAAAACATTCACACCGATCTAGTCTTCATAGTCGTGCTGATAGAAAAATGTTAATCTGCTGAGAGTTTCGATATTTCGCCGGCAGCTGCGCCAAAAAACCACGTCGCACGAAGCCAAAGTTCTCGCCATGAAATAATATTGGTTTAAATGAGAATATTAACATTCACTCTCATATGAATTAGTGCATTAAATTGCGTTCATCATTAATGTTCTCATTTTAACTTCCTGGCGCGTTTTAACATAGATTTATAGTCTAATTGTACGGTGCTATGAATCATTTGGTCGAGTGTAACATTTTAATGTCATCTACTAGGATAATAGATAGAATCTAATAGATAGAAGCTATCGGTTCACGAAATCAAAATGGATCGTCTTGTTAGTTTTGCATGTTACTTTTTATGATCATGAAAAATATATTGATTCAGATAAATTATAGAAGTCTAACAGAGACAAAGCTATTTATGTGGAAAATGTGTATGGAATTCTTTTGAAGGAGAATTAAGTAATCAGTCTATACAATATAACGTTCACCAATTCCGTCGTAAAAACATCCACACAATATAAAATTTTTGAAAGTTGTTTATTTGTTCCAAATCTGAATACTTTTCATATATTTGAAATGACATGCTAGAGACATGTATAGTCCTTCTCATGAAATAGTATACATATTTCGCAGCTAGTAATGATACCTCTATATTTTTGGGTCTTAAGCCCTGGGCTATCCTATAACAGACTTCCTTACACGTTTCACATATAAATAGCTTCGTCTCTATGAAACTTCATTAATTTATTTTTAATTAATTATTTTTCCTTCTGTAGACCAATAATGGTAGTAATTGTGTCCTCAGAACATACATATAAAATATTGTTCAAAATATATTAATTATTTTATTTTCTACATTAACTACGAATTTATACTTTCAATAGTATAAAGTTTATGTTTGGCTATAGAAAGGACATTTATTTCAATTGAGATAGGTATATATTTGATAGTTTAAATTTAACATTTTATTTTTTTAATGTTTAATTTTTATTTAAAATATAATGGAAACCTAAAAGGTTTACGGATAACATTTTTACATAATTCAATATAAGAAATAATAATAATATAATTTAGATACAAAGTCATTTTTTTATAGTTGGCCGGGTCACATCTGTTTTGAATTTGTCAGTGGTCAGTTGTTTCGTCTGTTGTGGCAGGTCATTATATAGTTTTAATCCGTTGCAAATTAGTCGGGATTGTCCTGTTTTTGTTTTGGCATGTGTTATATGATAGTTTTGAGCCATTCTAGTGTTTTGTTGGTGTTTTTCGTGTATTTGTGTAATTTTATGTCTTCATCTTGTATTTCGCCAATTGCTAGTCTGTGAATGATTTTAAGCGTTTCGATTTTTGTAATGCTTTCGATGTTTAATTGTTGTGTTATACGGTATACAGTTTCAGTTGGTGTCCGGTATTTCAGATAATAGACCATTTTTAGTATTTTGTTTTTCTGTCGTTGGAGTCTGTTTAGGTTAGTTTTGTTTCCGGTTCCCCAGAAGGGTATCAGATATACTATTCTACTCTTGACGTATGCCTGGTACATCAGAATTTTTACGGTCTTTGGTGTGATTTCGTGTATTTTGTGGAATAGGCTGGTTAGTTTTGTCAGTTCATTCAGATTCAATTACTTTGACTATTTGAAAGGTCCATTTGAGATGTCTGTCTATGTTGAGTCCTAAGTATTTAGTATTTTTTAGTTCAGTGAGTGTTTCGTTATGTATTTTTATGTCCATTTTATGCGTTTTCTGTTTGGCCTCAAAGTTAATGTAGTTACATTTTTGAGCATTTAAGGTTAGAATATTTCTTTTTGTCCATTCAGTTAATATGTCTATGTCTTTGTTGATTTGTTTTGTGGTTTCTATGTCATTATTGTTTTCGTAAAATATTCCGAGGTCGTCTGCATATAGTATTATTTTGCCTCTGATATTTAGCTGCTCCAGGTCATTTATGTATATTATGTAGAGATATGGTCCTAGGATTGATCCCTGTGGGACACCATAGCTGACATTCATATATGTACTTGTGAAACATACATATTATATCATACATACTTTATGAAACAGACCACGCGTTCCATTTCCAGTACCTTCCAGACCATAGATTTTCAATTTTCCCTTAGAGTACGCCGCGGCTTTTGTCGATCCATAAACATTCTGTTACAGTCTTATAAGTATATAATTGTCAGAATTGTACTAGCCGTACACCCGTAAAAAAACACGGGACATAATAATTGCAGGATTTTGAAGCTGAAGATTCATGGATGGAAAACCATTTGTTTTTTTTTTTAATTGGCTATTCGCTTCTAACTTAAATTAAATATAATAAAATAATATAAAAATGTCAAGATCGTGTATATCTAATGTTTTATTTCCAGCAAGTTACAAATTTACGGACAGACAACGAAATTATTATACTTAGATAGATAAATGATATCATCACCTAATTTTCGTCTTATCATTTTGAAACCATATTTCGTACCCAGTCGAAGAACAGTAAAATTTGTTAATCGTTCATAATAGTGGCCTTTTAACGTAAAATTTTCTATTTAAACATGTTTAAGTAATAAATCCAAAGTTTTCTCATTAGAAGTAGAATCACTGAAGTTAATTTTCTGTTTAGAGTCGGAGGCTGTACGTTAATCGATTTCTCGAAATACTCAAAGTATACTGAATAGCTTCAGGGAGTAGAATGTGGGCTGGTTCTATAAATGTATTTAATATTCCTATTCAAACGGAGTATTAACATAATTCCTCTACAAGTTGCGCCCCCGATGGCTACCCATCTTACGTGGAAGTTTATTTATTGAAAAATCGATAAATTCGTTCTAACATAATGGTCCGTCTTTGGAAATACCTTTAAAACCTTTCAATAAATATTTTTCATATTATTTTGAGGTATGCTTTCAACTACAAAGAGTCCACGCGTAAATGTCAATGGTGTTTCTTGATCCTTCAAAACATAGGCGGACCGATTTATCGTGTATTGCAAAAATTATTAAAAATTTTAATTCATAAAAATATAATTACATTACGAAAATTACGTCGTATGACAAATGATAATAGTAAATATGTTGAATTGTGTTTAAAAGCTCCCATTTATTTATTTATCCTGAATTTAAATACATGTTTGTAAGGAAATGAGCCACTCATCTCATTACGATAAATTTTTGCCTAGAAAAGTCAAAATTCCAAATAAAATCAATTAATTTTTTAGTTATTGTAGATAAAGATAGAAAATGTAGATAGAAATAACGAGAAAATATTATTGAATACAATAGGAGTTAAAATAACGAATGTATAAAAAGAGAAACGTAAAACTACCAATAATGTATAAAAAAATAATAATTATACATATAAAAATAAAAATATGTGTATTAAAGCAATGGTGTTACTGAGGATTATTTATTATATTACCGAGGATTGCTAATTTAAAATATACTGAGTTCTAGATTTTATGTATCTATCCCTTCCAAAATCATGTTTCCTATAAATTTATGGGCTTTCTATAAAAATGTATGCTTCCATTATAATTTATAGAAATAAACTTTGTTTACACCACTTTTTTATTGAAAAAATCAACATGTTTTAGAGCCTATGGTCCTTTCGTCAGGATAACATAGGAACAAAATTACAATTAATTAGTTAGTATACATTTGTTATCCTGACGAAGGGGCCATATGTTTTCTATAAAATCTCAAATTCAGTAGATTATAAATTAACAATCCTCGATGGCTACGTTAATTTTTTTGGATGTTGCTGCCTTTGCTTTTATACTCAATACAAAATAATAAAAGTATAAATTAATGTATACAAAGTATAAAATAGTACTTCCGCATTTATGAAAAATAAAGTTCAACATAAATAAATTGAAACCTGTTTTCGACGTTGGATACTTGTGCACATGCAATTGACAATACTATCAATAATGTTTTCACTGTATAATTTTGAGTCAGTAAAAATAAAAGCAGGGTGTCCACACTGTCCACATTGACTATGATAAAATGGATAAAGACAAATCAATATCATTATTATCACTCAGATTTTTTTTTACCCTAAATCAGATTTTTGAACCAGCGATTAGAATGGTATTTACGTGAATATATTATAATCTTGATATTTAGTTAAACATCGATAGAAGGCATTACGAAGGTGTCACATCCATATGGGACAATAATTCTCCCAATGTTTAACAAATAATCCGATATTTTATTTACGTAGACATGTTCCTAGTGATATTAGCTATTTATGATACGCGGTTTCAGTTCAGTACGTTCTCGATCAGGAAGAGTATTTTAGCTACATTTATTAGAAATACTAGAATTATTAGATATTTTTTTTATTTATTTAATTAATAATATATATATATATATATAATATATATATATTATATATATATCTATATATATATATATCTTCTATCTATCTATCTCTATCTCTAGATATATCTACTTTTTTCATTCTCATATACTATATCGCTATATATCTAACTTTTTTTCTACCATCATACATAAATGTTTACAAATCAATATTTTTTGTGTGCGTATATCTCACCAAAAAGAATTATATTCTTGTGTGTGGTGAGGGATAACCACTTACAATCATAGGCATAGGTAGTGGAATCTAATCATATAACAATTGGAAGGAAAGAAAAGAAAATCTAATACATCAAATCTTAGTTAATAATACAGTATATAGAATAAGCAGTCAAGTAAACAATAATATAAATAATAAGCAGTCAAGAACTCAATCACAAAGTCAATTCTATAATAGATGAGAACCCATTCGGGTTGACTGGGGGAATATGCACACAGGGCGCAACCGCAAAACATTCACCATCTTGCAAAATAAATTGGACAAATCAAATAATTATATAGGTATCTTCATCGATTCGTGGGAAGTACTCGACGGTATCTCCACACGAATAACCCGTATCAGAACCAAAAGAAAACGGGCCTGACCAAATGGCCCTAAACGGGTAAGAAGCCACTCACCGAATATACCTCAGATAGTCAGATCAAATGAATCTCCAAGTAATCCACCATAGGTGAATTTGAATATATTTACTTAGAATCTCCAATATACAGAATGTAGTTCAATCACAGTTTCATTCGCCGCAGTGCGGGCAGTTTTTATTACGATCACGTTAGATGTATAGAGAAGGAGGACGTCGGTTTCGTCACAGTGGTGTTGTGGCGACCAGGAAAATTGAGAAACAAAACAGTGAGGAATATTGATTATCTTAATAACGACATATATTATAAATATAAGTAAGAATATTTATTAGGAATATTCATCAGGTTAGGCAGATTTATCACAGCCTTGCAGGTCCTAGAAAGGACTTCAGTGAAAAAAATTGCCTTTTGTTAATAAATAATATGACTGAAATTTGCAAAATTACTTGTCTTTCACGCCCGTTGGAATTTAGAAATAAAAGGTGAATTTTTACTTTATAAACAAGTCTTTCTTCGCTCAATTTTTGTGGCTTATGCTTATCTTGCCACTAATGCTGACGCTGTCAACTTAGCTTCACTTCAAGTTTGAGTTTTGTAGAGAGTTTACACTTGACAGGCACTGGAATTGTTTGAATTAAATAAATAATAAACAAAATTCTTCACTCTAAATGACAAACACTTGTTTCTTTTCACAAGTAATATCAGTTGACATGTACAAGTGAAAATAGTAACATTTTTAATATTTTATACAAAAAATCGATATAGACATATGCGAGAAATACCTACGATTGTTACTCGAAATAATTTATAAATATGTTTTCTTTATATTTTTATTGTTAATTAATTCTTACTATTGATAATATTCAAAACAATAACATTTTTATTTAAATTAGAATTCAGGTAGATATTGGATGTTTCTCTTCTATAAAAGCAAGCACTCGTGTTTAGAAGAGGAGTTCATACTGAAATTAAATAATTTTTATACATGTATGTATGATAAAGTTTTAATTGTGATATGTGATTTTTGATTTAAAAAATCTTTTGTCATTTGTATTTTTTTTCTGATTATCCGGTAGGCTGTTAAATATTTTTTCTCTACGTATGTATAATGATGTTTCAAATATGAGTTTTTTTAGGACGATAAATATTTGCGTTGAATCATCAATGTTGTAAATCTTTAATAATAATAATATTAAAATAAATATTACATATTAACCATCCAAGTTTCGAATGTCCGTCGGTATTTTGCTGGACTTACAACAACACTGGCTAGCCGTTATTGAGGTACGGCAGCCTAGTGTGACACGTCAAAAATTAATTTTAATCACTGTTTAAATTAATTTAATAACTACGTCCCGTAATTTTTCACGGGTGTACGACTAGTAATAGATAAGCAAATTTATGTTGGATTGTAAATAAAATTTATCTTTGAACATTTTTCTTTTGACAGTTTTCTTGCAATGCCAAAACCTACTACACCGATAGTTTTAAACAAATATAAAATTTCTTTTAAAATATGGGATGTGGAAACAAAATAGTAAATTGTGTTGTTAATCGTAAGCCGTAACTTACCGAGTACATAACTTAAATCAGTACAGATTAAATTATATATGCACAAAATAATTTAATTATTGTATGGGTACACTTATATTTAAGTAATTATATTTACAGTAATTGTGATAATATCGTAGCTCGAATTTAAAACTTGTTCAAGAAAATAAATGTGAAAATGAAAAATTTATGGTCGCATAAGGGATATTTTGATGGCAAATTTTTTGCCAATATTAAAAGCTGTAGAAAAAAATAAAAATGCAGCCAACATAATTTGACATGAAGTTGTCAGATGTAAAAGAGACTTTGGTCAAACGAAAAATTTTTAGTGCTAAGAGAATTGTTATATACCCTTTTCAAAAGAGACCACTGCGTCGAATTTTGTTTGTGATTTTCATAAGCGCCTTAATTAGTTAGTATTTTTTAATACCTTTAACCACCACTAACCCAAAATTACCAAAAAATCAAACACAAAAATATTCGTCAATTTTGAAATAACATCCATATTATGATTAACTTATATGCAATTATTGCACTAATTTTTTTAACTGTAAGAAAGATTTTGGTGGAAAGCGTAACTTCAGGCTTTTGGATTAATTGCAAAAAAGTCAATTTTAACAGAATATTTTAGGAAGTAGCTACACGACACAATGAAAAATTCTATTATTCCAAGAATTTATAGTTATTCTGTATACAATTAGTCATATAATACATATGCAATCAGTACAATGAAGCATGAAGTTTTGAGAAAGCACTGACAAAATCGCTGCGTCATATATAACTATTATAAAACTATTAAAAATCTTAATATATAAAATAATATATAAAATATTTTTATGTACGTCGACGCAGGGTTCAATGATTATTTTAAGCAATTTCTCACACGTAAAACACATTCACACAAATCCTATCAAAAACAACCACGGACTTGTATCAGCGGGATCATATTATTAAAACCTGTCAGATTAGGGAGGCTTTTTATCTTAACGCATGGACCTAATCGACCACATAATATTTTTTGCCATCTCAGTGTAACTTATGGAATAGAAATCAAATAGGATTAAATTTTGACGTAGATCTTTATGATGGAAGGAATTTGGGTGGCACCGTGGATCCTTATATATTTTAAATGTATATCATTGTATTTTTCAAGGTTTTAAAAGAGGCCAAAGAACAATTACAAGCGGGAGGAATGAAAAGAATTTGAGCCAACTTGATACTAAAGTAACAAAATTTTCTTTCTGATCTCACTAATTTGTGTTATTTTATGGTTTTATGTTGAAATACCTAATTTTGAATTCTAAACATTTAATTTAACATTTTAATGATATTTAAATATTTCATGTGTTATATATACCTACATATTTCTTTGTCTATTGTATAAATTGCATATTTTCAAAATATATGCAATATTTATACGTTTAAAATAATAAGTCGCTTAACTTGCTTTTTTGATTTAAGTGGAAATATTTTGTACCAACTTTGAAAATGATCATAATTTAGGATTGAAGCATTCTTGAAAATGGTTTTTGATATGTTTAACTATCAGATCTTTTTTTTCCTTCCAGTTGACTCCTAAAGAGAATCTTGATATAAAAATAATTCACAATATTCACAAAATACTCTTAGTAACTTTTGGAATAATTTGAAATATTGTAACTAAAATCTACCAATAAAACTTTATTCAGAATTAAATTTCATCCAGATGGGAAACATCACACATTAAATATAATTGGTTGAGGATTAGGATAAATTTGAGGATATGTGTTTATGATAGGAATCACTAATAATCGAAAAGGTAATGTTTTCTTTTTGTAATCTGTATATATTTTTTGCGATCACCCGCCGCCTAATTTGAAGGACCTGTCGAAGGGATAAGTAGGCACCTACCAGTCCTAGGGCTATGGACCCAGAGCCTAGGATCCATGGCGACATTATGAAACTCCCACAATCATAAAGCGCTCAAGGATGCTTGAATCATCAGGTATACGCCTGGTCGTAAATGAGGACTTGATTACAGTAAAAAAATATATCTCCTAGATAGGTATCTAATAAATTAAAAGTCTAGATTCGAGACTATTAAATATATCGTTCCACAAAGAATACTTTATGCAGGGTAGGTATATATTTTTCTAATTTAATTGGTTGATATTCGTGGAGAATTTTACAAAAAAGCGTCAAAGCATTCATTCGTCAAACTTGTGCCTTTGCTTTTGAATTATCAAACATAAGTACATCTATTAATTTTATTTAATAATTTAATAAAACTTCTTTGTTATATTCAAAATCAATAAAGAATTTAAATAAATAATTCTGCAATAGTATAGTTGTTTAGTTATAGAGGATATCTCGTGGCTTTGGGGAGCCTTCTTAATTAAATTTTAAATATAAAATATTAATTATACTTTGGATGACTAGACTAAAATGATAGTAATTTATATGGAATATTAAAAATTACAAGTCAAATAAAATGATCAAAATCATACAAAAAATACTTGGTTCAAAAATTTGAAAGTTTTAATTATTTTATTATATTATATATTAATAATTATATATAGCGGATAAATGTTTAAAATTCGATATAAGTTACTTTCATGAAACCCCTACGTTTTACATAAGATAGGTTAGAAGTATTGATAAAAAAAATGCAAACCTTAATGTCATTTATCTCCTTTAAGGGGTTAGACCACCTCGACATTTTCAAAATATCATTTTTTGTTTTGCGATACGTTCGATAACTTCTAAAAATAATTATAGCATTTTTTTCGAAACTCCCTTTTTCAGAACTTGGAGATGATATCTCAAAAAATACTAAAATGATTTTGTTAAAATTTTGCACGAATCATAATGCGATGTAGCATATGATTTTTTTGATAAAATGTGCAGTTGGCATTCTTATTCAGAATTTTTAACTTCGATATTTAGGAAAAATAATGAAATTTTAAATTTATCTCATCTGCACAAAAAAATCCGATTTTTTCCAAACGCTACAATAAAGATATACAGGGTGTACGAGAGCTAACAGCAGAAGCTTGGCAGGTAGATTCCTGCCTATGTTATGAGTCTAAAATGTTCAAGCAACCATGACTTAATATCAATAGTTATGGAGATATGCAGTATCATTCTTAGCATTTTTTTTCAATATTTCTGACTTATTTTTTGCAAAAAGTTGAACTGTCATTACACTAACTTATATCGATTATGAAAACTTCATTCCATAAAACAAGTCGAATAAAATGATAAAAACCTAGCAAAAATTGAAAAAAGTCATTTTTACAAGGTTTTTATTACTTTTTTAAGTTGTGTAGAAGCAAATGAATTTTTTATAATCGATATAAGTTACTGTAATGATATTTCAACTTTTTGCGAAAAATAAGTTTCAAATATTGAAAAAAAATGCAAACTTTGATAATGCATATCTCCATAACTATTGATACTAGATCATGGTTGTTTGAGCATTTTAGACTCATAACATGGGAATCTACCGGCCAAATTTCTGCTGCTAGCTCTGGTACACCCTGTATAATTTATAATTTTTTTGACTTTTTAAATTTGAATGTATTTTTAGATGCCCGAAGGTGGTGTTACATCTTAACTGTTGACATTTCATCCAAAATGTAAATAATATTTTCTATTCAGAATTGAATGAAGAAGCATCCACCGAAGTCTTTGCAGTAGTAGTAAATTATTATATTATATCTCGTAGCCTATTATATGTAGTAGTAGTAGTAGTAGCAAATTATTATATTATATCTCGTAGCCG
>JADDOH010007562.1:0-10165 GCA_016648135.1 Agrypnia vestita
GCGGTTTTAAAGGGGCTACTTTCGTTTTTGCCGCGATAAAATTCACTTTTTTAAAACCGTCTATTTTTTCCACAAAATATGCTACCGCACAGCATGCTAATTCTGACGCGTCGCAGAAAATGTGTAATGTCACTTGGCGATGACGACTCGAAATGCACTGTCTCGGAATTGCGCAGTCACTTTTGCGCAATAAAATTTGCCACATGCGCCATTTATTGGCATGTTCCACTTGAATAGGCTGATCCCAATCCACTTTAGAACGCCAGACGGCTTGTAAAAGAATCTTCGATCTTATCATCACACAAGCAAAAAAACCCACGGGATCAAAAATCCTCATGACCTCACTCAACACTTGGCGCTTTGTCGGTCTATCCTCTACTTTTAATTCCGGCAGATCTATAAATTTGAACATGAATTTATCCGCCGCCGGGTCCCATGACACTCCCAGGACTCGCTCTGTTATTACATCCGTCCCAATAATTTGTACTGGCTCCACTGCTCGTAAATGAGGAGCTATATGTTCCAGTACATCGGCGTCATTAGAGGCCCAGTTGGTCAATTCCATCTTCCCTCTGCGAAGTATCTCGGACACCTGTCGTGCCATCATCACGGCTTCTTCTTTGGTGTCCACGGCACTCAGCATGTCGTCCATATAAAATTTATTTTTTATGACTGCCGCCGCTTCCGGAAACTGCGCAGCCGCCGAATCGGCGATCTTATCGCGTACATATTGCGCGCTTGAAGGTGAGCAAGTAGCGCCGAAAACCATTGACGTCATCTTGTAGGTCTGCGGCTCTTCTCCCGGCTCATTCCATATAAATAATTGTGACTCTTGATCTGGTTTCACAATTTTAATTCTTAAAAACATATCTCGGATATCGGCCGCAAGCGCTATACGGCCCTCCCGAAATCTGAATATGTTGCCTAGCAACGAAGACAAGAGGTCCGGTCCCGATAATAAAGCATTATTCAATGCTACGCCTTTGCATTTACTAGCGGCGTCGAAAACAATTCTTATTTTCTTGGGTTTTCGCGGATTAAAGACCGCAAAATGTGGCAGATACCATCTTCGGCTGCCTATTTGTTCCCTTTCCGCGGGTGACAAAATCTCGGCGAATCCTTGTTGGATATAGTACCGCATTTTTTCGCGATATGCGGTCGCGAAGGCCGGATCTTTATCCATTTTTCGCTGTATTCCAGCCCAGCGCCGTTTTGCGGTTTCTTCACTGTCCGGTAGGTATACCTCCTGCCGCCGCCATAACAAACCGGTTTCCCAAAAACCATCCGAGCGCTGCCTTGTAGTGGCTTCCATTATCTGCATGGCTCGCAAGTCATCTGTTTTAACTCGCATTGTTGTGGTAATGCCTATCGAATCCACGGCAAAATGCGCCCTTATCAGTTGCTCGATCGCTCCATCCGTGGGAGCGGGCGTCTCATTCACTGCGAGCACGGATGACTCATCGGTCCGTATCATGGAACACACTCCGTGACGCACCCAGCCTAGTGCAGTTCGCGACTCTAACACGTCGCTGTTAGCTTTTATTACGCGCACTTCACGTGACGTAATAAGGCTGGTATTATCCATGCCAACCAATATTCGCGGTTGGACTATTTCTAAGCGGCCGCGGCCCACCAGCCCCTCTGCAATCGGTACCATGAATTGCGAGGGAAGGGCTAAATCACGCACCGTATTTGCTTGCACCTGATATTTTCTACCATCACTACTTTCGATTGTCAGATTCACTTTTTCAGATTTCGTGTCCGTACTACACATACCTCCAATACCGCGAAGGTTTAATTTATACACTGGACCGCGCGCACCGACGGCACTAGCTAATTTAGCATCGATCAATGTCACTGAGGAGCCTTCATCACATAGCGCAAATGTTTTTATCTGCCCACTCGGGCCACCCACGACGACCGGTTGCACTTTTAATAAAATTGCGTCATCAACTCGGGTAGCCACGGTGGCCACCTGATGTCAGGCTTCACTTGGCCCGCGCGCTGCGCCTGGTGTATAGGCAACATCTTTTTCTGCCTCCGACGGCCTCGCGGTATTGTGTAATAATTTGTGGTGTTTTGCATTACAGTTTTTTACACTGCACCGGATGTTTCGCACTTTGCACTGATTATTGTGTCCCGGGAACCACTGTTCTAAACACTTAAAGCACAACTTTTTTTCGCGAACTATTTGTACGCGCTCCGCGGTCGTTTTTCGAACGAAATCACTACAGCCGGCCGTGCTGTGTGACGTCATATCGCAAATCGCACATTTTCGCGGCGCGTCTTTTGCGTTCGATATAGCAAAATTAATTTGTGCATATTTTTTATTTTTCTGTCCCGGTACTAGCGACGTATCTTGTCCTCCGTGCTTGGGGGCGGCATCCGTTATCATCGTGAGCCAGTTTGCAAAATCTTGTATTGTACTGGAATCTGACGAAGCTCTTGTAGCGAACCATGCCATCCGCGCTGGTAACGGTAGTCTTCCAACCATCTCACATAGTAGTTGGGGTGCGGCTAGATATCGGGAATCGAGACCTTCGACGGTGGCCACAGCATTCGTCACCGCGATCGCGAACTCAGTTAAACTTCCCGTATCACTGGAGTCTGTGAGACGTGGCAGATGTCTCACCTTTTCCAACATAGTTGCGATTATTTTGTCCGGCTGACCAAAACATCGCTCCAAAATTTGCATAATTTTTGCAACATTATGCGGGTCCACCAGCAATGGTGCAACCGTGTCCCGCGCTTTCCCTTTCAGGGCGCGCTGCAGACGAATTAAATTTTCTGCCGGATTTAAACTGCATAATTCCGACGACTGATCATATTGTGCTTTAAACGCACGCCATTCCATAACGTCCCCATTGAACACTGGCAAGTCTTTTGCGCTAGACTGCCGTGCCATCAACGCTGCCATACGCGGCTCGTCCTGACTGGACGCGTATCGGGGGCTTTCGACCGAGCGCGTTGACCGAATAGCTTCGGCGAACACGTCCGTCATTCGGTCGAACTGTGACTGCTGATTCCGCATCCATTCTGCCAATGGCGGAGGTGCAGTTTGTGCATGTCCATGTGACTGCACGGTATGTGGGTGGCTTGCTGTTGGTCCTCCCATCTCGTCCCGGCGGCTGTTAAACTGATCCATGTCCGTTCTTCTCCGCTCGGGATCGTCACCCGATGTTGTAGGTATCGAGCCATTATTGCCCATATCCGGGCCCAAATCGCTTTCAGCAGAACATGGCGCCGCCGCGTTCGTTGCAACGGCGCCGACAGTACACGTTCCGGTACGTGACGTCACGGGATCCTTTCCCGCTGCTGTTTGCGATAATGACAGTGCTCGTGCGTAATCTGCCGCGTGACTCTGCTGCATTTCCTGCATCTGCCGCCTGTGGTGACGGTTTTGCCGGCGCAGCTCCGCCCTCAGCATTCTGATGATTTCGTTTTCTGATGCAGAAGCCGATGTAGCTTCTATGGACCCAGGATGTGAGCCTCCTTCTTCCTCGTGTAACGCATTCTCATCGTCTGAAGATGCTGGATTGCTTCGCGCATCTCCTTCTTCCGATGTGTCCCGACGAGCTCCCGATCTCAAACCAGATCGAGACATGATGACATACAGCAAAAATACAAGCAAGTAAGAGCGGTTCTCCGGCGCCGAAGGACCAGTTGTTACGGACAGACACGCCCGTAACAAATAATTATTTTAGAATAGGGTGGATCACCGATTACTCGCCTGTCTGCTGTGCTCCGGGCGTCGTGACGTCACTGACGATGAGTCACAACTCGCTTCTAAATCTTGTTGATGATGATGATACTTTGAAACACCGGAGAGCAACGCTACGATCGACGGTGTTTCTTCAGGGGTTTTGATTCACAACAATTTACACACAAGAAAATAAAAAGCAGAGTTTTTGTTTCAGAAGGAAACCTAGCGAAAAACGGGCAGAGTGACGTTATAAAAAACTATTTGTCGCACATACACGGCAACAAATATTTACTGGCACTAAGGCACTGAGAGCACTGTGATTTCGCTAGGTTTTCGCAGCCTTTTTATTTGGGTCCAGCAAAAATAACGGGAAAATAACTGCCAAAAAGGGATTACTGAGAGAGGGGATTTACATCTTTATTGTAGGCATCGGCGTAACGTGGTGGACCACGGAAGCTGTGCACTCGGCCTAGCGGAACGACCGCTGGGCGCCGGCGATACCGTGCATCGGCGGCGCATATCTCGCGGCGCGCGGATATTTTTTAAGATAAATCCGCTCTCTCATATCTCCCGCTAATGAGTCATATGTCAAAATGTGCGTCTGACATGCCCGCATGTGGGTGTAATACGCAGATTACTGTCCGGGCATGTCAGCGCTTGCAAATCGCGTGCATGTGACAAAAAATGAAACTTTTTTATTTATGAAAATATCTAAATTATTAATATCGCATCAGGTAGCCCTTGTTTTTCTGAAGAAAATGACACCTCACACTTTGATTATTGAGCTCTCTAGCGATAGTGAATCTAAATTTAGCGCCGTACGAAAAAATGTACGGCGCGCTATCTCAAGTCACGAGCCGTGTGGGTGTCGGTTGTTACCTGCCCGTATTTCTATTGGTACAGAGATGCGGGCAAGTACACTGTAGCTGACCGCTCCGTAGGCGACTACCTGATTTTTACTTTGCGATTTTATCTCAAAACAAAATTTAAAATATTTAATTAAGCGCGCCCGCGGCCCGAGTGACTCATCGTGAGATTTTAATCTCTCTCCCTCGGCCGCGGTCGTCGCTCTAATGGATGACTCATTAACGGGACCCTCATTGACAGTTATATACATAATTAGCAAACACATATTTACAATTGTTCTTAAGCTATTTTGCCTTTACGGCCTGGACCCTATTCACGATTCAAGACATTTATTTTTAAATACTTAATATTATATCATATTTCAAAATTAAGCAAAAAAAATATTTTTAATCTTCGATTTTTGATCCTGTGCGAACCAGTTTTCTTATTAACAAAATGCTACTTATCTTCGACCTAACTACAACTTCGCGTAATTCTAATATTTTGTTTTATGTTTCCTCTGAAAAATTTGGTAAGCTTTTCTTACGTCAGGCTAGAAATAGGCTGACGTACTGCTGTGTATTTAGAAACTATTTTTGTGTAGGTATGTACTGTGTATATAGATATTTATTAAATTAAAAAATATAATGGTGTTGATATAAATGAAAAGCAAATCTACTGTACATATTTCAGTGTGAAGTGGCTGACTGCGCTACAAAGGTCGGCAAATATTTAACGTCAGATGGAAAAGTGAACACTTCCACATTTATGAATATGCCTGAAATCATTCAATATCCCGAATGGAGAAACGTTTTCGATTCTTTACTGAAGAATTGCTCCTCCAAAATGGAAGGAGCTAATGTGACATGTAAGTCTGAGGAGTTCTTCGAGTGTATAATGGAATTAAATCTGACTGTAAGTATTAATAAAAAAAGCAATATTTGATATTTTCGTCATGTTGAAAAAACGCTCTGCGTTTTAAATACGTCCAGTATAAGATAATACACACTGGAAATATTTTAATGCGTCCAATGTAAGACGCACACTGGTAATATTTTAATGCGTCCAATACAAGACACGTACTGGCAATACTTAGTGCATCCAATACAGGTTGCTAACTTTCAATACTTTAATATGTCCAGTACACACACCTAATAAACTATATTATGATTGCGCTAAAAACAAATCAAGTAGTGCGTTGTTTTTCCATTGCTAGCTTCAAAATATAACCGCATCTTATCATTTTTTATGAAACGAGTTGTAGAGCTTATTTTATATTACATTTAGATATAATTTAATCTGTTGAAATATTATATACCTACAATGTTTAAAATGCACCTACACTTCAAAAATGCCAAAGTACAGAATGTAATCTAACTATAAGTTAATTAATGTATGCATTATTATAATTTACCTTCACAGTACGAGTATCTATGTATACAGTACCTAAATAGTAGCGTACTTCAAAAAAAACACTTTTTTTTAAAGGGTACACTTTTATATGCTCTCAATAGTAAAAAAATACACACGTTTTTTTCATTAAAATTATTTTTTAAAAATAAACACCAGCCGCGAAGAAGCCACCCACGGGCAACAGCTAATTGGCAATAGCTAATTGCAGACACCAGTGATGTATAGCCGACGCAGGGCCTAACAGCAGGCATTGAGCGAGAGAATTCCAATTACTAATGGCCCCTACACAGCCGCCCATAGTGCCTATTTAATTATTTTAATGTTTCTCATATTATATGACATTCAACATTTTTTCACATTGTGGTAAGTGTAATTTTATTTAATTTTTTTATAATTACAGAGTTGTCCCCCAAAACTGTGGAATAACACTGCCGAGTGTACAGCATTCAAGACATTTATGGAGAAATGTTAAATAAAAAAAATTCTAGTAACTAGTTCTGTTAAAGGAACGTAAATTTTTTTGACAATGCCAGAAATCAAAATGAGAAGAAATAATTCATGTATTTTATTATATAATGTGTAATAAATCTGTTTGTGACTAAAATTTCTTAATATTATTTGGTACATTGTGCCTCCATTAAAACCCTTCCTTCTCAGAAGTGGCGTTAACGATCGATACATTTAGGTTGCTCCGTGTAAAACAACATATTTACAATATTATTTAGAAACAACATATTTAAATAACTGATCATTGGGCTATTTATTCTCTAGACTAAAAACAACGCATGTATGCGCTCATTAATTAAACTATTAAATTAATTTTCTTTTGATTATTTTTGACTTAAGATTCAATATTTATTTTACATTTTAAAACTTGTGGTTTTAAATTCAATAAAAATACCATTTGACGATAAAAAAGGAATTAATGTTGTTATAATAATTAATTAATTGTGAACTAGTTCAATCTTCCATTCTATCCAAATTTTTTATTGCTTATATATATCAGATATTTGTTTTTAAAAAACACAAATCACATACCAGATCTCGAGAAAAGTAGGCACTCTCTCCGTTTTTTGGCCGAAAAATTTCAGAAAATTTATGATTAGTACGTAGAGGAGTGAATAAAAAATATTTTTAACAGTTAATTTATTATTTGTTTAATGATAAATTTTAATGATAAAAAAGTTTAATGATAAAAAATTAATGTTAATTAAGTATTTGGAAACGGAAGGTTTTTATTATTTTATTTCACTTGTATTAAAGGGAATGAATTTTTCAAATTCAATATATGTTATTTTAATGATAGTGCAACGTTTTACAAAAAAAGAGTCAGAAATATTGAAAAAAAATGTAAACTTAGATATCACATATCTGCATAACATTAAAGCAGGAATATGGTCCTGCGAGGTTATTAATGTTTTCCAAATAACCCTGTATACACAGGGTGTCACACAATGTGTCCACAATACCTTACAAGTGGATTCTTGCCTTGATTATGAGTCGAAAATGTTCAACCACGATCTAATATCAATTGTTATGGATTTATGCAATATCAAAGATTACTTTTTTTTTCAATACTTCCAACTTATTTTCTAAAAAAAACACACAGGGCTCGTTTCTTCTACATAGTCCACAACAAAATCCATATACTCTACGACCTGGGAAGAAACAATCCGTTTGGCCTCCACCCCCGCGGTGATAGGCCGCTCTCCTGATGACGCTGGATAAGACTTATAAAATAACCGTCCTACTTAACGCATAATTATGTCTAACCACCGTAATAATAACCTTAATTCTGTAATAGCACGCTTCGGTTGTCTTAATCTATGGTTCCACGGTTCTTAGAAGAGGAAACATTTTTCAGGATGCCAATCCCTTAGCGAATATATCTGTCATATTTACCAGCCTTACATTATATAAGTGGTTGCGATACAGCTAGATTATGCACAAAAAATTGTTTAAATGCTGCATCATTATATTTCATACAAAAGCTCTACCATCTTTGGGAAATTTTTATCTAATTATTGAACAATTTAAAGAGTTTGAAACAGTTTGCACCTACCTATCTCTTTTCAAAAAAACAATTAACCGCTGATGAACTGAACGATTCAAATTGATTTCACAAAAAATTGGATTTGATTTAAATTTAATGAAAATCATGTGCACATCACACGCTTTGCATTTACATTCGTTAAGAGCTAAGGTACAAATATATTTGTGGATAAATGCCGATCAAACTCAGCTTCAGACAATTGATTATAATTTATTTGTAATTGTGAAAAATCTAAATTAACTTTATTTTCGTTGTGCAAGCGTATAAAATAATGATTATAAAAATATAAATAATTGATTATTTGCATTTCTTTTATGTATGTATCTTCACATTTGTTTTTTCTCATTAAATATATTTTTTAACAACAATTTATGATTTTTTAAATTATAATTTCTATTTTAATTTTAAAAAACCCAACTTATGACACTAAAATAATCATTAAAATAGCTCAATAGCGTGTACTCAATCAATTTACTTGGTGGGTATAAAAAAATTGGACCAACAGGGTTTCTGGCAACATTCAAAATATTAATCTATAGGCTTTTCTGAACTTGAATCAATTGTCAGAATGCGGTCTTCATATTTTGCATACTCAAGTACCTTTGGCGCCTGGACTATATGTATTGTACATAGGTAGTAAGACTTCAACGGACATTATGTACTAGATTTCCGGCCTCATGGAACACGTATTGATTTTACCTGTTGAAAGATGGAGAAATTAATATTTATGGGCAGCGAACTCATTTTTAGAGAACAATAATTACTCCTTTTCTTTTAGCTCGTAGCGTCTGCTTGTCTGCCGTAAAAACTTTGGATCGATTTTTAACCATTTTTCCGTGATCCAATCGAACTGAAACTTTGCAGCAGACGATAAAAATGATCTAACAAATTTTCGTTTAATTATTATAGTATAATTTTGGATTTTACGAAATTTAAACGGATTTTTCAAATTGGAATCCATACAAGTGAGAAAGGAGCCCGACGCGTGGAAAAGGCGAAACCTGTTTCCATAAAGCAAGAGGAATATGTTGATAGAATATCAAACTGAAAACAATACAAACGAGAAAGGGAGTATAAAAAAACTTGGTTTTTATGGGTTAGTTTTTTTTTTGCGATTTTGTTTCATAACAGTTTATCAAAACAGGAATACTTCAATTGAGCCATGTAGGTAGAGTGATCGAACAACAAATGTAGAGATGTCTTATTTTTACTTCTGATCACCCTATATTCTTGTAGAGCTCTAGCCTTCTGGATGATATCTTTACACTTCTTCCATCGATTGCGTTCTGCTCCCATTCTTCCGTCTCCCGTTGGCTCTGCAGACCACCCAGTACACTGTCCATGAGGCGCTGTCTCGGTCAGCCCAGCGGTGTTTTCCCAGTTGGTTCAGCCTCATATACCATTTTAATGGCTCTGCCGCTGCTTGCCCGACATATATCTTATCCAAGCCAGTCGGCTAAACTGATGGTGGTGGCTATGAAAGGTAGCTGTAATAGAGACCGAATTTCTACATTGCTCCTGCGCCTCTAGGTGCCTATTGCAACATCGGGTCTAGATCTCAGCATTGTCCTTAATTATTTGTTTTCAAACCAGAAGGACTTCCGTTGTTATGTAAGGTTCATCGACCACGACTCCGTGCGAAATTGGTTTATAGTAAACAGTATATTTGGTGTTTCTATCTTGGAATTGATTTTAGGAATCTTCTCATGGAGGCAACAGCTCTTAGGCCTTTTTGGATATATTTCACATTTTCAACACGTAAATTGTTTTCTTCGTCGATAAGAGTGGAGGTATTTATTGTACATAAGACTACCTTTTTACTACTAGAAAGGTCTAAGCTACTGTGGCGACGTGAGAGACTAATCTAACCAAATCCAAAACTGGAGCGAAAAGTGCTAAGTAGACATCGCTTAAGGAGCCCAAGGCCTACTAGTGGGTTTTAGCGCCAATAGAAAAATGAAGGTATACCTTAATTCTACACAAATACGAAAGTTTAATTGACGTTAATCGAACCAGGGAACATTTTACAGTTAATAATGATCTTGGATCAATGAAATAAGTGCTAATTAGATAGTTAAAAATCAGCTACCGCACTTCAACAGAGAGATAGAATTTATTCTAACTAGTAAAAAGTAATTGGTTGCGCCTTA
>JADDOH010007563.1:0-10039 GCA_016648135.1 Agrypnia vestita
AACCATTCAGGCAAATTAGTACATTTAGGAGACTATACATAACCTATATCGACCTCACCTTGAATTTTGTTCGACAATATGGTCACCCACATTTAAATTTAACATAAAAAGAATCGAAAACGTTCAATAAAACATTATTTTAACTATTTGAACCAAATAAAATTTCATAAATTGGAAACTCCAGAAAACAGGTGAATATTATCAGATCAATCCTTTCTTTTCCAAATAATTCAAAATATTATTGATTTTCCTGAAATCACCAGCTTGCTAGCTTTTCACGTCCCATTCCGACCTACCAGACAGATGTACCTCTTTTCCCTTCTAACTTATCAAACCAACAATAGGAAATCCTCTCCCATTCCACGCATATGCTCAGATTATAATTACCTTATAAATTCAATAGATACTTTTAACACTAAATATGAAGAGTATCATCATATGGTGATGTAGATACAAAAAAGTCATTCCCCTCCCTGATGTATATTATATATATCACGAGCCCTTTTGTGTCTATGTAAAAGTTAAATTTGGAACAATCGGTTAAATGAAACTGTAAAGTTGTTTTATCTGTCATTGTCAATTTGACTTAGCTATGGTTATGTCCTATCTGTGTTATCCTTTAATTGTGGGAGACATTTAACTATGTTTCTTGTAGAATATTTTGAGTTTGTTCAAATCTTTCAGAACAGTGCTGGATTTATGTCACAGAGACATTATTAATCAATTAGTGTATATTATAGATATCTCACAGAGACGAAACTGTCTTAATTAATGGAAAGTAGGTATAGAAGTCATTTGGGTGTAACAGGACTTATGACCTGTCTTTTGGTAGGCTTAAGTGATCACTTTACACAATTGTAACATTCACCATTTCCACCCAAGCATGGTATATTCTATCATGGGTGGAAATGGTGAATGTTACAATTGTGTAAAGTGATCACTTAAGCCTACCAAAAGACAGGTCATAAGTCCTGTTACAACTTACACCCAAATGACTTCTATACCTACTTTCCCATAATTAATACAGTTTCGTCTCTGTGAGATATCTATAATATACACTAATTGATGTTTCTTGTATTTTATCTTACCAAGCGATTGTGTCTCCCTGTTGGATGACCGAAAAAAATAAAAATATGAAATTTTGAATAAAAAATATGCTTCACACTTTGCGAGCGTCCATAAACCACTTGGCCTAGTCAAGAGGGGGGGAGGTTAGTTAGAATGCTACGCTGGGCTACATGGGGGAAGGGGTCAGATTCGAGCTACGTAATTCTTACATTTACTTTATTTGGCACAATTAAAACAGTACAGAATATGCGATCGATAAATCAGCTCAGATCGGTTTCCACATAAATAATAAAACAGCACAAAATATCTTCTGGAATTAATATGAAAAAACTTCATTCCACTAGGGTGGAGGGGGTCAAAGCAAAAGCCACTTTAGGGCTACATGGGAGGGGGGAAGCGGTTCAAACACCTTTGGGTGAAATGTCAAGAGTTTACGGAGATTAGCGAAATCAAAGTTTGGATTTTTCTTTCAATATTTTGGACTTAATTCTGTACAACGTTGGCTATCACTAAAGTAACTTATGTGGAATATCAAAAATTCATTATATGTATTTAAGGCGGTACATTCACTGCGAATGCATATTTCGGCGTTTTTTACGAAAATGTGGGTTTTCATTATTCATTTATATCAGAATTTATATGGTAGATTGCAATTTTTTTAGGGCGATAACTTAGATAGAACCTTTGTTCTTATATAAAAGTAATAAACTGAACATTGTTCATAATAAATAAGAAAAATATAAGCATTAATCCACAGGCCGCGGCAAAAAAAAACGTTTTTAATGTTCCCGGGCGACGATTCGTTCGTTGAAAATTTGTATGTAAGCATACTATGTTTTTTATACATATAAAGTTTGCTTAATTATCTAGAATCCGTACGTAGGAAATTAAGAAATATTCAATATTACGAAAGATATAATTTTTGAAACATGCTTAAATATTTACGTTTTTTGGTCATTTTCAAACGTTGTTTATTCATATAAAAAGATGATTTTAAACGATATATTGTATCTATATTCGCACTTTGAGTCTTCATTCACTATTAAAAAGCTAAATTTTTTATAAAAAACACGTTAATTATTATTTTTAAATAAAAATTCTAAAGTATGAAAAACGACATCGTTAACGTCAGAATCCATGTTAGATGCCGTCTGGCCACGGCAGGGGTCAGTCGTGTTCATGTAGCCGAATATTCCTCGTCGTTTATTTCACTATTCCTTGTACTTTTACGCCAAATTTGACATTTATATGAATTATTATTATATAATACGCTCAAAAGCAATTGATATATCCCATATATTAAGGTTTTATATGGATTTTTGAGCAGTTTCATCCTTTTTAAACTTTGAACTTGCGTCACATGTCAGTTTCGGTATTATCCTAATTCAACAATTGTTCCAGATCATTCGAGATATCAAGATACATACTGTACGCGCCGTGCGCAGGCGCATTCGCGTCTCCCATATATTTATTTCTTGTTTAATTTTAAAGGTATTCATTATGACATGAAAAGTATTTCAGAATTATTAATATGTTTTTTAAATTCTATTCAGTAAGTAATTATTGGACGAAAATAAAATATGGGAATTTGTCGATAGATAAAATAATACATTTTGATATACGCAGTACGCACGTGGGGCTACGTGATTGTTTTGTATTGTCATATTACGATATGCATTGATTTAAAAAGGAGTTCAGAATTATTACTATGATTCTTAAATTATTTACGGAAAATTATAAGTCGATTCAAATAATATAAGATCATTTGTCTAAATTAAATAAGTAAATATTTTAATACGTGAGGTACTTCTGTGGGGATACCTGACGCGGACGAAAGCAAAGAATATATGACCATCTCTTTCTATCAAACCTTACTGTTTTAGCAACGTATGTACCATAAACACGTAACGAACGTGTAATTTTCACTCGATTTGCGCTCAGATGACATGTCGCGCACGGCTTGAAAGGACATGATCTATCGATGTAATTTGACAGCTATGCATGTTTATGAATCGGCTGTGCCGCCTAAATACAAGTTAAATAATATGAGAAAACCTAAAAAAGTTTTTAAACATTTTATTTGATTCGTATCAAAGCGAATGAATTATTAATATTCTATATAAATTACTTGTGTAGTCTCAAATAACGATTTACTTGACATAAGTCTTAAAAGTCTTTGGGCCCCCGACCGTACTATATGATGATGATAGTCTGACATTTTACGAAAAATAAGCCAGAAATGTTGAAAAAAATGCAAACTTTGATATCGCTTATCTTCGTAACTGTCGTCATTTCAAGTGTAAAGAATATTATTTAATCAAAATTGAGACACCCTGTATTAATTTGTAATCCAAGGGATAGAAAAAACATCTTGAATTAAGCAAAACCCCGTTAATTCGAAATTCAAGATACAAAAAAAATCGCGATGCGATTGCGAAATTCGCCAAAAATCGTAAAACTCGTGAAAAAGCCATTAATTTCGTGAAAAACGTCTGTGTTTTTGCATATTTAAAGAAATCATTTCGAAAAAAGCCAGAAAAAGAAGGCGACCGCGGAAGACGTGGCGCGACCAGATTAATCAGATACTGGAAGATGGTCTTAGTTAGCAGCCTCAGTAACCGTCGAGCTTGCATGCGAAGATGTGCGAATGTGGATGAAGCACGAGTTGTATGTCAGAATATAAGAGTGTGGCGATCTATTCTCTCCACTTACTACTACTAATTAATTTCGAAAACGTAATATTATTATACTAATACAAAGATCGCGACATTTCTGTTACCAAAGTACCCGATACTGACATAATTGTCACTATGACTACGTATACACTAAAAAAATCGAAAACTCACGTTGCTCACGAAGCTGGTAAAAAATCTAAAAATTATTCATTAAAAATTACCGAACTTTTGAAGAGAGAAATGTGCTTTTATGACAGGAGGGTCTTACAATTTTTTATGACAGTGGTAAAGATGAGTCGTTAGAAAACTTTGAATTAAAAGAATAATTAAGGGGTTACGCCCGCCAACTTGACCCATCAAAAAAACTAACCCATAAAAACCAAGTTTTAATTATTCTCCCTTTCTTTGTAAAATATAACAACAATTAAAGACGAATTAAAACATATAACATAACACTAAACTTACAGGAATTCAATATATTTCTAAAATGTCGGATGTTTTGAGCTTTGATAAGACACTTCATGCTTTGAAGATTAAATTCTAAAAACATTTGTCAGTCAATTTTATCAAGATTTTGATAGATTCAAATTATCGGCAAAATTGTATGTTACGAATTTCCAGCGACAAATGATTTAAAATAGTCAGAATCAGATTTGAGTAACGTAGAATTCTTCAAAACTAAGCAGAAATCTAAAAGAAATAAATTATTATTCGATTTCTTCTAAAAAACCGAAGGATGCTGGCTGTCATCTGTGAACCAATTATCATAAATTTTCGAAGTTCGTAGTGAAGTACCTATAACACCGACGGAGTAATTCAAATTTTAAATATTCCGTGACGTCATCAGTCCGCCGTTGGTAGTAATCAAACTTTTCGGAATATAACGTTGGTGTTTTGATTTAAACCTGGTATGGATATTGATATTTTTTAAGTGAGTGTACCTATACTTTTAATTTTAATAGTTTCACGTTTTTTAAAATCATATTGGTTATTCTATTTATTTCCTAGAACATTTGTATGTTTTCCAATTTGTAAAACCATTAAAAATTTCGAAAAATCCAAAATTATACTATAATTATTAATTTTTTTTAAACGAAAATTTGTTCGATCATTTTCATCGTCGCCACGAGTCTGCCCGCAGAGTTTCAGCTCGATTGGATCACGGGAAAAGGGTTAAAAATCGATCCAAAGTTTTTTCGACAGACAAGCCAACAAGCAGCAAATATAAAAAAATTATTATCATTGTTAATATTATTGGTTACATTGGTTAATATTTTATATTAACCAATGTAACCAACATTAAAAAATAATTTTTAACATTTCAAAATGGCGGATTATTATGTCCTGTCCCGCAAAGGTCTTTCTCCGTGGCGCACGCAGCTTTTGGAGATAATCGACTTGAAATTAAAAAAATATATTTTATTGTTAAATGATGTAATGCCTACGATGCAGAGTATCGAAAAAAAAAGATTTTTTTTATGCAAATGAGATCAGTTTGAAACTTTTTTTTTTTCCTGAACGAAAAAAAACGAATTATTGAAAGGTTTGCCAATGGAGAAGTTTACTATTTGTTTAGATTGAAAATTTGAGTGAAATTGAACAAAAGTCTGAACGTAAAATTAAAATAAAAACTAACAAAGTTATAGAAATATAAATTTGCGTTTTGCATGAATAATTTTGTTCCGTACGGTGGAATCGCGTGACGTCATCTCTCGCACCCGATGTATAGATCTTTTCATATGAGCTTGCAATTGAGTTACTGTGCGTAATTCGCGCATTGTTTCGTTGTGTTAAACTTGCAGATACGCCCCTCTCGTATCCGTAAACTTAACACAGCGAAACAATGCGCGTATTACGCACTGTGCCCACACTAACTCAATCGCAAGCTTATGTGAAAAGTCTTATACATCGCGGTTCGTGCTCCAGCGCCCGGCCATACGGACGTGTGACGTCACAGGCGAGTTGGAGTTCCGCGCTAAAATACGCTAATTTCAACTATTTTTTCACCAATTTAAACTGTGAAACTAGGTACGCCCTCAGACGGCGGAGACCACATGCAAAAATAAGTAAAAAAATATCGCGCGCGTACGAAATTAAGTGGGTAATGCAATATCTGCACAAAGCCCTCTTTAATTGAATTAGACTATACCGGAGTGTGGAGGACGCTTGTATGAAAAATTCAGAGGAAAGTTAATTGTTATTCAGGCCGCACGTCCGATAAAGCCCCGGGGAGAGCGGGGCGCGACTCTAAAGGGGTTAATCCGACGAGGAGACATTCTGCATTCTTGCGGCGTGTTCGGCCCGTGCTCGCTGGCTCGGCCGAGAGACAGACTCGCGACACATATTTATTACACGACGGATATTTTCAAATCCAATATCGCGATCGGAACAAAAATCGAAAAATTGTAATATATGAGGGGCATAAAAGCAAATGCGGCAATATTTTTTATTTTTTTTATTTATTTCAGTATATATACGCCCATCAGAGCATTTACATAAACATTGGGTAATACATGTCGGTAATGAGAAATATAAAAAGAAAATAAAAAAAGTCATATAAAGAAATATAAAATGACATAATAAGAGAAATATAAAAAGAGCTCTACAACTAAACTTAAACACAGAATCCATAATTTCATAAATCTATAAATACATCATATTTTTTATAGGATTAGCGATAATTACAGAAATATAAATTAAGAATTTTTTTTATAGGATAGGAATACAAGAAAAGAGTGATAATTACATATATTTGAGGATTATTTTTAGACATAGAGGAAAGTTCATTGTTGATTAAGAATATTGCGAATTGTATGTTTGAATTTATTTAAATTTGTGGAAAAAACGTCTAACTGTTCAAATCTGTTAACAAGTCTGGGAAGCCTTTGAAGTGGTGAATTAAAAAAGTAATTAGTTGTCGCAGCTTCCAAGGCAAACCCTGCGTAATTTCTGGTTACTCGGGATGGAACTCGCAAACAGATTCGTTCCAACAGTTGTGGACAGTCGATGTTCCCGTTAATTATTTTGTGAAAAAAGACGAGATCAGCTACAATTCTTCTTATTTCCAATTTATCAAGAGAGCAAAATGATCTTAAAAAGTTATAATCAATATGTGTTGATGGTAAATTAAGTTTATAATTGATAAAACGGAGAAATTTATTTTGTGTTCTCTCTAAATGTGACACATGAACAGCATATTGAGGGCTCCATACAACTGAATTTGTTTCTAATACTGGTCTAACCAGACTCTTAAATAATAGTTTAAAAGTTCCAATATTTTTGAAATCTTTACTTAATCTGAGTACGAAACCTAGGGTTCTTAAGCCTCTATCAACTGTGCAATTGATATGTGACACAAGAGAAAACTTATTGTCTACAATTACGCCCAGATCTCTAATTTCATCAACGACACTCAAAGTTATACCATTAATTTTGTAGTCATAGTTTACTATAGTCCGGGTACGGCAGAATCTCAGCATTTGACATTTGGAGATGTTTAAAGAAAGTTTATTTTCTTCACACCATTTCTGTAAAATATCCAGTGCATTCTGCAGAAGTTTGCAGTCGTGTTCCGTATTTATTACTCTTTAGAGTTTCATATCATCTGCAAATAGCAAACTCCTCACACCGGATAACAAAAGCATGCATCATTAATGAATATAATGAACAATATCCCATATACATGTGTTTAAATAAATATTAAATTTTTAAATGTGGATATTGCTACCAAATAGTGGACATTACTGCTTTTGCTATTTACGTAATTGGATATTACTATCTTTACTATGATGTTTCTGTCTAAAATCGACAACTCTTACTTTAGTGAGAAGTGGCCATTTTATGATTTGGAAACATGGGTTTTCGAAAGGATAGAACTATATTTCCTATAAAATCTCGAATTCAGTACATTTTAAATTAATTATCCTCGGTAACTGCATTCAAAACATTTTTTTTTCATTTTTTTGATATTGTTGCCTTTCACATATCGTGGGCGTCAGTACAGGACCTTGTAAATACACGAGACTTATTTTTACAGGAGACACTTAACTACTGCATTCAAATGTCCCATTATGTACTAAGAAGCTTTTAGATTATCCTATTTTACGGACCGAGTATGTTGACTAGCAACTTGAATTTTTGTCACTAGATGGCAGGATGGGTAATTTAACGATTTCCTTTAAAAAGGTGTTTTAACCAAAAATTGTAGATACAAGGTCCTGCACTGACGCCGACGATATGTTATTATGTGCAACGACATTTGCCAAGATGACAATCTAAAAAAGAGTGAATGTGGAGAAAATCGGAAGAAATATATATGACGCGACTGTTGATGGTATCAGAAATAGAGCCTACGAAAATCAGATACTGGAAGATGGTCCTTTTAAGAAGTCTCGACAAAGGACGAGCTTGCGTGAGAAGCCGTGTGAATGTGGATAAGACGAGAGACGTGTAGCAAGACAGAAGAGTGTGGCGCTCCTTCAAATGGAAAAGGTATGATGGTAAGTAAGTTAGTTAGTAATTTTCTGAGGAGTTAGCCTCCGAACCCAGTGCTGCTTGCTTCATGACAAGGACATGATGACGAATAATTTCTCAGAGACATTCTCATGGTAAAGCATGACGCATAAAGCATAAAGAGTGTGACTGACATTACGGCCACGCGCACCCACTCGAAGACTATTCGTCAAACTTCGGGCAACAAAAAGCTAATTGGCCGTATATTAGATTGGATCACGCCCTCCCTCCAAATGCGTTTGTGCGCAGATAAGTGTTGGTCGTTCTTAAGCTTGATGAGGTGACGACATCAGAAAAGTGGAGGGCAACATGTGGAAAAGTGCTGAAGAAGAGAGATTGGTGATCCTTGGGGGAGGTGTATCCTTCAATGGAGAAACACAGACTGATGATAAATTTCGTGTGCAACTACTGGAATGATTTTTTCCGAATGTTTTCTCCTTTTTAAAACCAGTCTTTTTTATGGCCTGAAAAACCGTTATCTTTCAACAACCCCCCTTACCTGCCTTTCACAATCCCCCACCACCCAAAAAGTGACAAGGACCCAGCCCTAATACGGCATGGGTCCCTTGTGTGTATGACGTGTATTTTTTCTTTTATACCTTGAAACACCAGTTTTCCAGCACAACATGAGAGTTTTTCCATGCTTTATTTAGAGGACAACATAAAAACTTCAGAACATGAAATATTAAGATACCCACCAAGAAAAAACCAAGAGATATATTATGACCTGGAAGACGAATGTATTTAGAAGCAAGGCAGGCTGTAAGGTAGTGATGCAGGGACAAATGAAAGAACACATAGAAAGGGTCGCTGCGATCAGTCGTGCGAAAGTAGCTGAGTGATAATCGGCCACGAATTATATGCGATTACGTAAAACCTATTAAGATCATAAAAAACGAACATAGAAAAGGGTTTGTAAATACGTTTTTATTTACCTACCAAGGGAATGCAATTAAATCTGATATATTGCAGAAAAATTAAAATGTATTCGTTTTAAAAGCGCAAAATACATATAGAATCGTGGAATACACCTTTTTTAATTTTTTTTTTAAATTGAGATGCAAACACGGAATACGTGTCACATCAATATTCTTACTATTTTCAAACAAAGCTAAACGCTTGTGCTATGACAATAGGACTAACTTGCTGGTCTGGAGTGAGGTTCGATCCCGCGACCTTTGGATCACGAGGCGAGAGCCCTAACCACACGACCAACAAGCTACTCATGAACTGAAACAATGTTAAAGCGACCAAAATTTGTGAAGTGGATCTATGGAAGACTAACATCTAAAAATAGAAATCAAGCAAGAACTACAGGAGCTATCGTGCAATGAGATATCGGAATGTACAAATCCGTTATAGATATGCATTTTTTTTTGACAACCCGGTGGTTTCCGGGTCTCCTCGTCATGACTCAATCACTTAAAAATAAATATCCATCCAATAGATAAATTAAGAAACAGAATATTGAAATTAGTAACGCATGAAAAAATATTTTAAGACCGGTTTATACATTTTTTATTATCTATCATTACAGCTCGTTTCTCATACTTTCTTCACTCGCATAACAAGCGAATGAGATTGGGAGTTGTTAAAAACGGTTGACTTGAGTTTAATTATACATTATACTCCTCGAATTTCAAGAGTGGAAGAACCTCTCTTCGACAGGCGAAGAATTAAACTCATAAATCATCATGAATGTCTAAAAAAGGTTATTATATAATAAATAAACGCCTATTTCATCAATAAGTAATGTTTGTGAGACTGGGAGAGAACGTATCGGG
>JADDOH010007565.1:0-20861 GCA_016648135.1 Agrypnia vestita
TTATCGAATAAAACCATGGAAGCAATAACACTAAGAATATTGTGTTTTAATTTTTTCATTCTAAACATATCAAAGAATATAAAAATAATTAATCTTAATGCTTTTTTATTTAAAAAAAAACACTTATATAACACAATCACTGCGCGGTTCGAAGACGACATTCGGAGTGATTTTTTGTCCTGTTTACGCGACCAATGAGGTTACTTAACGAATAGAACTCATTCATTAAAAAACTCGAGATACAACCAATAATAATAAGCTTTAAAAACCCATAAACACAGGTAAAATAGATTAAATTCGCATACATGTCTAGGGAGCGCATATCTCAGCTCCGGCACACAGAGAGTACAAAAAATGCGGAGATCTACGCTCCGGCACACGACCGGTTAATACAATTGTATTGTGAATTTTTTATTCAAACTTAATGTTTTTGCTTCTTTCAGGAATCCCTCCATGAAGATACTTATTTTTAACACAACGGGAGACAGGAATGCTGAAGCGTTACTGCAGTATCTCCAACCATTGGATTTCCAGATGGCTCTATTTGTACCTAATGTGGCCTTCAATGAAGATAAAATATTAAAATGTCTGGGTAAGTTACATATGCTACTTTAAACATGGTCATTTTGCTATCAAAAGGTTTAGTCTTGTGAGGTGCTGTCAAAATGTGTGATTCTTTTGTTCTTCATTGCATTATTTTCTATTTCTCTAATTTTATGTTGGCTATGCTGTGAAATGGCCGAATAATTTAAAATATTCAAAGCTGATAGTGAAAGAATTTTTTGAATGATTTTTATTTTCTCATATATTTTTTCGAAATAGAGCTGTACACAAAATAGTAATAAATATTATCACTACTTTCAAATTAAGATTTAGCTTGTTCATGTCGGTGATATTGACAATCCCTACATATACTGTCGAATCTGAAAAAAATTGATTATCTTAAGCCCGCCATTCACAGGCGTGCCATCGTTCCAAATGGCACGCCATCGCTCCAAAATACGCTAATTGAACCGCATGGGTATTGACATTCACAAGCGTATTTTGGAGCGATGGCGTGCCATTTGGTACGATGGCACGCCCGTGAATGGCGGGCTTTAAACTATCCTTAAACTCTATATTTTCGAATAATGTTAAAAAATGTTTAATGTTCCTTTAATGTACAAACAAAAATCTTTTTTTTTCTACCACTGTCTGAAAGTTTAGTAAATTAGGTGATATTAAAACGAAAAAAGAATTTTTTTGGATTCGACAGTGAAAAATATCTGAAATAAAAGACATCTGAAAAATACCATCGATATGTCTAACTTGTTGATCTGACAAATAAGACAGGATTGCAAGCCATATCATAACATTTCAATGAACTGTTGTTATGCTATGCTTCTTTGAATATTTTATTAATACGTATTAGAAAAAATATAGTTAAAAAATTCAATGGATGATTTTTGAGAGTGCTCACTTTGGAGAACCTTCCAATCTTTGATTTTCGAAGACAATAACCATCCTCCATTTGGTTTCCAAGGAAACTTCAACATACAAAAGCAACATAGATACCAAAGATATCATTTTCAAAGTTTTTTTTAACACACTTCACTTGTAAACGCCATTATATGGCACAATCGTAAATTCAATCTAAGAACAAAAGGTATGTTATTTATCGAATACTCTAGTTGTGATACTAACATGTTTAAGCATGCTTCCTAACGTTTAAAATACTACGGGGGTCGGGAGAGGGGTGTGTTCAACCTATCCACGGCTTATGCAGTAGCATATTCGGTTTGCAGCATTGCAGTCATCGCCCTTAACGGTGCATATTTTCGAAACTTTGGATCAATGGTAGCGATCCCTAAAATTAATTTAAGTGAAAAATAAGAAAATGTACATAATAGGTGTATCCATAAGTAATCAATTATTTTTGATGTGGAATGTTTGCTTCAGTCAAGCTCAGTAAAGTGAATGTGTAAAGACGTGGTTATTGTAATTCGTGGTCTTGTGACAATTAAATTTAATTTTTTTTATTACTCTGTTGTAAAATGGCGGACAATCAACTAACTGAAGAACATTTACGTGATTGCATGCTGTTTCATTTTCTATTGGGTGTTAATGCAACGGTTGCAACAAAGAATTTGTGATGTGTATGGAGACGTATTGAAAGTAAATAAGTGCCAACGTTGGTTCAGAAAATTTTCCGATGGTTATTTTGACTTGTCTGAGAGCGATCGAAGTGGGCGCCCAGTAGGGTTTGATAATGTTGCTTTAAAAACACCTAGAAGCATATTTTTCTTAAAAGTCTACCAACAAGATGGCAAAAGGTCCTAGATAACGATGGAGATTAAATCGATTAAAAATAAAATTAAATGTAGTTAAATTCTCTTTTTGTTGACACTTAAATAATTGATTACTTATGGGTACACCTAATATATATTTATTTGACTATTGAAAGCATACAAAAGTGTGCCCCGATGAAAAAACAAAACTTTAATTTTTTTGAAGCACCCTAGTATGTATATTAATCCTGATGATCATCTATATATGATGTTCTTAGATTAGTACATACCCTAATACAGTGAAACTCTCTTAATACGTTTTTCAAGGGACCAGCAAATAAAAACTTATTAGGCATGAAAACATATTAACAGTGATTCAATATTTTTTTCATATATTATTTACACTTTCTAATTTTGTATTTTAATTGAATTTTCGTTTATAAAATATGACAATTTAAGGACATTTTATTTTAAAAAAATAAGCAGGTATATATATACATTTGTAAAATATTACCTATGTGAGTACCTGAGGGTCAGAAAACAATAAAAACCACCAAAAGAAAAAAAATTTAGCACTGCCAAAAAATATTTTATTAATAACCATACTAAAGGGAACCATAAAATAACTTATGTAGGTATGTCACTACCTATGTGCAAACCTTAATTTTAAAAGAAATTTATATAAGTTATCTAAATTTTAACTCATTAAGGCCGGCGCCACACTATGCGTTTCTTCGGTCGCGTCGAATCCGCAACCGAATTTAGAGCCTGTCCGGATGACGCGTTTTACGCGCGAGTCTATTCGCGCGTTTCAATTTTTGCGTCCAGATACCGCGTATTACGCGCGAGACCACTCGCGCGTTTCAATTTATATTGTATCCAGATACCGCGTATTACGCGCGAGACCACTCACGCGTTTCAATTTATATTGTGTCCAGATACCGCGTATTACGCGCGAGACCACTCGCGCGTTTCAATTTATATTGCGTCCAGATACCGCGTATTACGCGCGAGACCACTCGCGCGTTTCTCTTTATATTGCATCCAGATATGCAAATTATTGTTTTATTTCAGTAGATGTTGGCGCATATGGCAAAAGCAATGACTCCACAATTATTAAAAACTCTGTTTTATATTAAAAAAAAACTTGTCTAAAAATGTTTTACGCGCGAGTGAGCAAACGCGCGTCAGTATCTGGATGGGATGTATGTAGCACCAGTAACTCTAGAACGCGCGAGTGCACTCGCGCGTAAAACGTGTCATCTGGACAGGCTTTTAGCAGTAACATAGTATATTCCGCAGCGGACCGCGCGGAGAACAAACACACGTGCGGATAATCTGTCAAATGTGGCGCGTTGCAATCAAAAACACGAGACGTGACGTCACCGATTAGTATGTTCCGCGGGCGGGGAAACGAACAGACGCCGGCGGAACGATCGATGATCCGCGTAGTAGCGGCATTCCGCGGCGTCAAAGACGCGACGGAAGATACACCTAGTGTGACGCCGGCCGATAAAGAAAACGATAGAAGATTTTACGTTATTAATATTGCCAATTGTTTCCTCGAAGAAATACAACCATATTGAAAACAGTTTCGTTTAGGCGACTATATAAAAAATTATCGCAAATAATCGCCGGATAAATTTATTTATTAAATATTATTTTATTAGCCTATTCAAATACTACAGGGTTTTTTCAGCGGCTAGAACATTTGTGACGCCGGCAAAACCATTTAATTTTTATTGCGCCCATTTTTCATTTTAGGAATGTTTAACAAAATTTCGTCTTCCGAAAAAAGTATTATGAAGATTTATTTGTATGAATAAATTGAGTTCAACTATAAATATTTTTACTACTTAGGTGAGAAACGAAAATAAGCGGGAAACGTATTAAGCCTAAAAGAAATATGGGATTTGTATGGGACTTTTTCGGGACCGCAGAATTTAAACTTATTTAGCGGGAAAACTTATTAAAAGTGAATTTATTAAGCGAGTTTCACTGTACATAATTATGCATCAAGTAATGTGGATAATCAATCATAAAATCATTAATTTCTAAGAAAATATTAAAAAATAAGAAGTGACTTTTTCCTCAACAGTGATAAACAAACGTAAATTATCATAAAGCTTGTCTTGGAACTGCAACACAATAACCGCCTTCATGTTTCAGATCAAATCAGTTTAACAAGCGGAAGCAAAGACGATCAGTTGCAGAGGTGCAGAGAAAATTTAGGAATATGGTCAGAGCTGCAGAAACGGCACGACACTGCGAAAGGAAGAAAAAATAAAACAATAGAAAAGATTTTCGACACCGTGGAAAAAGCCATTAGTTATGTAAAAAGTGCTTGTGAAAACAACTGCGAAAGGCCTCAGGTTGTAATAACAGGGTCGCTGCATTTGGTAGGGGCCGCTTTAGCTGTTTTGGACCCAGAATTAATCAATTCACATAAAGGTTCTTCTTGAAATAATTTGATACTTTGTTACATTTAAAGGCTGTGTTTTATTACATTTGATGGGGTACGTTTAATATTACGTTTTAAGGGATACTTTTTTTATTACCTTCATTTTAAGGTTGAGGTACAAATATACTTTTGGATAGCCAAGCTGGCTATCCAAAAGTATATTTGCTATTAAGGGTATATTAAATATACAGTAATGCATGCTTTCTGTTGAAAGCACACTTCTTGCTTTGTTTGTTGGATTGTTAGTCTATATCTAGTTTTTAAATAGAAGATGCAATAATTTTAAACAAGTTTATTGAAATATATTATGTAAATCTAACTATCCATATTGGAACAAAATAAATATTATTTTAATAATTATCCTTGTTTATGTTAAATTAATTAGGCCTGGTTGTTTCAAGTTCGATCAAAGTAAGCGTAGAGTTTAAACTCAAATTTTTAGTACTTTTTTCAAAAACGGGTTGTTTCAACTCGGATTAAGTGAAATCTGTCAGAGAATTCTGAGCGGAAATTTTAGATTAAACTCTCGGTCAAAAACGCACAATGTAATTGACATCTGTCAATAAAATATTATTTTATTAATTTTTCGACATTTTACATACAAAGTGTCGAAATGAACAATATTATGTAGGGTGATACAGGCTTTTCTGACGATCGACTGATCCTACAGTATATCCTTAACAGGAGAAGTAATTTACTTAAACCTCGAACAATACTTTTTTGTCAGAAGAAATTGATTTTTCCGCAACTCTAAATGAATTTTACCGCAGGGCATTGTCGACAATATTTTTTTCATGGTTTCTATTTCACTTGGGTTTTGATAATTTTACATTTATATCGATGAAAGGTGCGTAAGTGATGCATCTGGAATACTGTTTCTTGGACTGCGGATAGGGTCAGCCATTACCAGAGCAATGGCTCCTCAGACCACATTTTACTCAGCCGAAGAACACTATAAAAATCAGAAATATATTTGTCGTTATGTCCAAACAAAATATCAAGTTACGACAAACGGTACTAGGTACCAGATTTGGTAATTGCTATATTGTAGGAGACCGGGACTATACCCTCAAACCATATGTACAGCAATTTTTAATGCTACAATGGGCCCGAAGGCCCAATTTTAATTGCGGTCCGACAAGAACACCTAGATTTTAAAGAAATCATAGAGATGTATTGCGACCTCACCGGGAATCGAACCCGGAATTCTCACTATGCAGAGCCAGTGACATGGCCACTGGGCTACGAACTTCGATGTTATTTACCAATGTTGTCGCATAGTTTGGTCATGTGGAACTGATGAACAAAGAAAGAATGGTAAGGAAAATTGTTTGTCGAAGGCAGCAGAAGCAGAGGACGTTCGCGGAATAATAGTAATAAAACAGTATATTCGGTGTATGAAACTCTTTTATTTTATTGTATTTTATATACCTACCTATCTTGTATTTTATATACCTACTAACAGGAAAATGAATATTTTAATAAAAAATACAACTTATAATTAAATTAAGCCAGATCTCTTTTGGCATTATGCCTTTCCAAAACAACTTTGTGAATTTTCTGCTGATTCTTTAAATAGTTGGGTTTTGAAAATATCTAACTGAACCACATATAATATATTCTGCATATCAATCGTAGGCTTTGGATTCACTTTTGTTATTACCTGCAAACAAAGAAAAGGTTATAAAAAGAAAAACTAAAGAAATACAATACAGATCAAATAAAAACATAGTGTTCTTGCAAACACTAAATAGGTAGGAAAACATTTTTTCGTCAATAACTAACCTTCTTGGCGCATTTCATCATATTCTTGAATCTACTTCGAAAATCTGTTGGACAGTGCGCATTTAGGCGGGAACAAAGCCACAAAACATTAAATTAGTTGCGTAATGCAGCCCACTAGTCTTCTTTCATCTTCTTGTGGACATCTTCAGTCATTATTTAGTAAAACAGCATTGTTGATGATATGAACATCATGTATCGAAACATTTGCGTGCTGTCAAATGTGGTCAAATGAAATTTAAGTGATGTAATGCCATATGCAAAATTATTTTGGCATGCATTTGCTGCATTTGTCTATGATTTTTAGTTTACACAATTGCAACACCCCTAATCCGATATTTGACAGATTTTTTGGTTTGAAACAACTCTTTCTGCGAGATTTCGTGTGACCTTGAGGTTAAGCTCAGTTTAACTCAGGATTTCCGCTTACTTTGATCGAACTTGAAACAACCGGGCCTTAGTGTATGTATTAGCCTAGATTAATGTACAAGGTGTCTTACTTAAGGGTATTCTTCAATTTTGAATAGAAAATGGGTATCTTGGTCGACAGTTACGTAGTAAGTAGATGTGCGACACGAAAGTTTGCATTTCTCAGTATTTCTGGTTTATCTTTTGTAAAATGTTAGACGTGAAAGTAATTTATATTGACTATTAAAAATTCATTCACTTTTAATATATGTAAAAAAATTCTGCAAAGTTTTTTGTCATTTAATTTGACTTGTATTGTATTTTACAGAAAATAAAACAGAAATACTGAAAAAAATGCAGGCTTTGATGTCACTCATTTCCATAACAAAGTTTAAAGAATATTTTCCATTCAAAATTGAATGAGGAAAATTCCCCTAAATTTATGTATAATAATAATGCTGCCTCAAATTTCCACCATTTGATAATATAATATAATGATAATGGTGTAACAGAGCTAGTCCACACTATATTTTTCGTAAATCTTATGAATTGAAAATGTTCAAAAAAACAATATCAATAGTTATGAAGATGAGCGACTTCCATGTATATATTTTTTTATATTTCTGACTTATCTTCTGTTAAACGTGTTGGACTGTCATTAAAATTAACTTATATCAAATATTTATTGCATTCGATTTAATAATACAAGTCAAATAGAATTATTAAAACCCTACAGAACTAGAACAGAATTAAGTTTTTGTATAACACAAACATTATAAGATCACAATAGAAAAATGACTTATTTTGGGTCACCTAATTTATTTGCAATGTGCAATATTTTGTTTCAAATAAAATGATTTGAATTTGTTTTGCTTTGAAACTGATGCGGGGGGAGTATCAGTTGTTAAAACTGTATTTGAAAAGCGATGGAGCCATTCCAGTTTGTGATTATTTGTTAGACCCCAAATTAAATGAGAGGTTTTTTTAATTAAAAAAAATAATTTGAGTTTTGTATTATGATATCACTGTGGGAATGGAACCTTCAGCCCACGGTATGATAAGTCAGTGCTTACCCACTGAGCTACAAGCGCCACTTTTTTATGTGTATTATAATTTATAATAAATAACGACAAAAAGTTTCAATAATGTAATGCTTTATTCATATGAATTCCTAACTATTTTTCGAATTGATGAATTTCGCAAAAGATTGAAATCCTATATATTATTTTTTCATACACAATTGGATTTATTGAACATAATTAGCGTATTAATTTTACTTTTGGTAGCAGTGCCTTTGTAGAATAACTGCATGTTTATTGACTGCCGAGTTTATATTGGCAGGGAGGAACCATAATAATCTTCTTTTTCAACTGCAATTCTTCATTTGGGTTTTATAATTTAAAATGCTAATTCATATAAAGTTACCAAAAGAGTTGTTTCATACACCACAGAAAAAGCTAAAGATCCTTTGGGTTATGTTTCTTTTTTGGAAGCAGGCTTGATTTAGTTCTTTCAAATTATTAATTTCTTTAAATGAACTTGAAAATGTTTAGTACTCTTTACAGAAGGTGCAATAATAATATGTACAAATTTAATAAAAAATAAATCTACACCCAAAACATGTTTTATTCTTTATTCATTTTTAAATACTGATTCCCCAATATGTAAGACACTTGCTGTGTGTCACAGAACCGAATTGAAAGATTTTAATAGACATCCGACAGGTGAGATTGCGAAAGCCTTAAGCCATGTATTCACTAGGGGACAAATTGTCCCTCAACAGCACGCGCGGCATAGAGTCTACGTGACGTTGCAACGTCGTGCACAGTTCCGTGACGTCGCGCACAACACAGCGCGGCATTTCTACGTGCCGTGGCAACGTTGCCATGCGCACGGTACCCGAGCGAGCTCACTGCAACATTCCGCAGAGCGTCAGTACCACGTGGTATGTTTATAAGTGAATACGCATGCGCTGTATCTGTCAAGATGACAATGCGGGGAAATGAAATCGTTCTTGAACTCATCGAGCTGTATCGATCGAAGGTCGCATAGAATGTCCGTCCTTCTTTCTCTTTGCAGTAAATAATTTCGCATTTTCCTCTTTTTTCTCCTGTTACTTTTCGATAAACTCATTAACATAAACAGATACACGGCTGTCATCATTACCTCATAGGGCGATATATTTCTGCGATGTCTGGAAAACAATAATTATTTGCAAAAAGGACCTTGTTTTTAATAATATTCAATTTACTACGGTAAAAATATTGTTAATTTGAAATTACGACCAAAAAAACATTTCGAATTGCGCGGAACCCCGTTTTCGCCAAATGAGATACCGCAGCTGTCATCGTAACCTCATCGGGTGACATTTCCGCGACAAGATATGCGAGTCCCGGTGTGTACACGTCAAATGACCGCGTCATTGTCCCCGAAACATGAGCGTAGACGTTGATGCGACATGCCGAGCGGAATGTTTCGCGATTTGTCCCCTAGTGAATACATGGCTTTACTTAACACTAATTCGACTTGTGCGAAAATCACTCAACAAAGGCACTCAATTTTAAAATGGTTTTTATATCAATTGTGGAATCGTTCACAATTTCATAAGAAAAAACTAAAGCAAAAAGCTTTTCTCAAAATACATATTTATTCATATTAGCGTGTTTTTTTTATTTAAAAATAAATATTTTGTATTTCTTTATAGGTTTGTAACATCATGGATTGAGCTTGTAACGTCATTAATACGACAAAACCCTGTCAATTCGAAATTCACCATAATTTAAAACTCCAAAGTCCCAAAATGATAATTTCATAGTAGATTAACATCATAGATGATTCGAAAACTCCGGTAATTTGTAATTCAAAATAATGTTTATTCCTTTGCGCTTTTAATCAATACACTTTATTTCACATAATTCAAATTTTTTAAAATTTGATGAAATTAAAAAAAATATTTTGATTTTCTTGGCAAGTGAGAAAATAAATTGTCCAATATCAGGTAGGTACTTTGTGTTGTGTCGTGATCTTTGTTTTAGCATAATAAATATTGCTATTTTCAAAATAATTTCTTGAAATATGCAAAAATACAGACATTTCTCGCTTTTTTTCATGAGTTTTATGATTTTGCGATTGCATTCCGATTTCAGTTTTTTTGTGTTGTGAATTTCGAATTAAAAGGGTTCCTCTGCATAATTCGAAATGTTTTTTTTTGGGTCCCTTGAATTAATAATTAATGAGTTTCTACTGCATAAAGCCTATCTACAACGATACCTTACCCTAGCTCAATTTTAGAGTGCTGCAATTAACCTCTTCTAGCTGTGGTGTAAGTATTGAAAGAAAGGGTCTAATAATAAGACATTTCATACCCAGTAAGTAGATCAAGGTTTGATACTTGTCCTGGGAAGACCACCAAATTAGTCCTATTTTCATAACACAAGGGTAACTTACTGAGCTTGATTTGAAAACAGTAAGAATGCAGGCATTCCGTGTGTATAATACATCCCTATTTTATAAAATAAAAAAATCCAATCCCCAAAGTGAAAGTTAAAGATGAAATTTATGTGTACTCTTTGTATGAGGAATGTCGACATTTCTTAAATGTCAATACAGTACCATAATTATAGGTGAAATATTGACTTTAATTTAATATGGACACTGGATGAAAAATTAGTAAGATGTATGTTCCGTACAGGACTTTAAATGCCATAGGCTCGCCGAGCGCGAGACATAAAAATGAACAATAATGTGTGTAACACAATGTTTCTATGTTTATTTAATGTTATAAGTTTACAAGTTTTATAGTGTACACACAGGGAATGCGAGTATGCGTAATAATATTATGAATGAAAAAGTTATTTTTCCTAGAACTGGCGGTAGGCGGAGCGAGGACTTAATTGCCACCGCCGCCATCTTGTTTATTGTTCGTCCTTAATGAGATAATAATGACCGATGGCGGGCGCCCCGTCCCCCGCTATGGCGCCAGCGGGGGGTGGGGCCCACCCGCCGCGCGGGTCGTAGATGATTCACCATACGGGTATTTGATAATGACAGCCCGTGTATGAATGAAAATTGTTTGTCATTGAATATTACTATAAATATGTTTGAGAATTTGTTTAACAATTGTATTGGGTTTCGCTCACATTTTAGTCTGACATAGTTAGTAAATAAATGTCAATTTATATGTAATGGTTTCTTCCGCGATTGACCGGAGAACATTTGAAATAAAAGTATCCGTCGGTCTCGGCAATCGCGGAACCGGTTATTTGTGAATGTAATATGCTATGTTGTAAATAATTGTATATTTTTTCTATGTCACCTGGATTGTATTTTTTGACCTTTTTATGTACATACTTGTAACTTTTATTTATTGTATTTCATGTAACTTTTATTTCTTGTATTTCATGTAACTTTTATTTCTTGTTTGTATTAATAAACGGGGGTTTGGCGGTCTTTTAATTTCGAAAACTGATGGGAGATAAAGGGTTTGGTTATTTAATCTAAAAATGAGCAGATTCCTTTGCCCAGGGCTGCTATCATAATTATTTAAACATATTTTTCATCATCTTTGGCAGTTAAATTAATAACTGCGCAATAGATTCCCTAGGTGGTCGTGCGGCTGGGCGAAGATAACAGCATCTTCAGCCGCCTGACACGGCCAATAGCCAGCGTCGAGTTTTATGGACCGCACGTTAACGGTACGTGGCGGGCCGGATGCTGCGTAACGCGCGAAACATCACCGAGATGAGTAATATTAAATTGAACCAAACCCGACATGTCATATATCACCGCAATCGGCATGTCATTTCCTATTAGATTTCGTCATAAAAATTGATATTGGATTAGTCTGAGAGGAGATACATCTTAAATTCGAAATCGCCCCTTTTAGGGCGATTTACGAACGCTGACACATCCAGGCGTACCTGTCATAATGTAGTTCACACGCGGATGTGTCAGGCGTTCATTTTGGTATTTAAATGACAGATGCACTACATTTCTGTCGCGAGAAATCTATAAAAAACCGTCCGAAATTGGCCGCCGGCTCCGACTGCTGCACGGTATCACAGCGGCTTTCGGGTCGACCCAGCGGAGATGCGCGCGGTCCACCACGCGCAGCCTCTGGGCGAAAGTAAGATGCATCTCCCCACTCTCACTAATCCGATTTCGACCGTTAAAATCCCGTTATGTCTAGTTTTAGGGATAAATAAAGGATGGTTTCGAGGACGGGCATCCTCAGTTTTTTTAAACATTTTTACATTGTTACTCTGCCCGTTCGCGAAGCCGAATTTTGTGAAAAAACAGTGTTTAATTTCTAAATTTTGCTAAGTGTTAGATTTTTTGCGTTTTTGTATAATTTAAATTCTCCTTTTTTTTAAAATTAAATTCATTTGTCTTCGCCTGTGGTAAAATATTTACCACGGTGAATTTCTAATACCGCGAGGCGGAGACCCACCCTATTTGCCTATTTTTTAATTCCGGGTGATAGCCAGTAAGCTTTCAACATTTTTTTGAATTTAAAAAATAGTGTCAAGATTGGTACGCAGCGCTTGTGCGTACCAATGTAAATGAAACAAACTGACATTTACCAACTTTTAATAGTAATTTTAGTCATCAACTTGTTAAAGTTATTCAGTGAAATTTTAGAATGCAACGAAATGCATATATGCATCATGCAATAGAATATTTTCACACCATGAAGCCACGACGCACCAATCAAAAGTTAAGATGGCGTTAAAGGTTAAGATTTGAAGTAATAAGTAAGAAACAAACTACAGATTAAGCAATTCTTAATATAAGTGACGACATCAAATTTAAAAATAGTGTTATGAAAATTGCATATATTGATTATGTATTTTTCATAATATAAATTTAATCAAATTATAATGTGTTAATGATACTTGAATTATTGCTTCATTTTCAATTTAGTTTAAAAAAATTACAATATACACATATCATACATCATCATATAAATATCATAATAATACTATGTATGTACATTCTATCATCATAAAAGTATCAAATAATAAAAAACAATGTGTGTATGAATTTTTATTTCTGAAAATGAATACATAATTGAAGGGTTGTACCACCCTGGAGAATAAAATTTTGGTGGAAATTGGGTGATTTTTCACAAGGTGCTTAATTATTTTTATTTTTTCTATTGGCACTTTTATACACACTAAATTATCATTATGTATGTACATACATACTAAACTATTATTTTATTAGAAAATTTAAAAAAAAAATTGTCATGACATGTTTACTTCTGTGGATCTTCTCCTCCGTCATTGACATACAACTTTTCCCGGTGCAAGTTTGTTCCGAGATAGGAAAAAACATCATGTATTTATTTAGAAATGAAATATATGCAATGTACAATGGCGCCTTGAATTATTTTGCAGTTAACTTTTTCAAAATTTCTTATTGTTTTTATCCAAGAACGGTGGTGATTGGCTCGGAGGCAACTGCTAGTGAATGCAAGGAGAAAGAAACTCCTGAACTATGCAAGAATATTTTTTTTTGTATTCAAAGAATATTATAAAAGTTATACCATTCATCATTAAGGTGAATGAGTACTTTTCGAGTTATGTATAATTTTATAAATACTTTATTAAGTCTTCTCGTGTAACCTGCAGGTTTCAAATTAATTTATTACATACATTTTTCATTTATATGTGTCAACTGTCAATTGTGTATCATTACTATCTAATAACCTATCAATGTCTGTTAGCCACGAAATGAGCCTGTCCAAATATCCACCGTCTTGTTCGTAGCTCATCAAGAGCAGTTGCAAATGTCGACTGGCCATATCCTGTTCCAACGCTTTTCCCAGTCTCACATCTCTAATGGATAACAACTTGATGAGGATTATCACAATCATGCTCCACTGCGCGGGCTTGAAGATAATATTGTGCGCTTGCAAGTTGAACGTTGCCACCAACAGGCGAACATCTGAGCTCACGTCTCTCGAGGCGAGCCCAAAAGTTTGCAACAGATCTGGCAGCACTTTATTCAGACTATTTAGAACAATTTTTCTTCTCAAAGCGTGCTGTGCAGTCTTGTCTACCAGAGGAAGTTTAGTCACAGTTTCGTTTTCGTCACAATCATTTTGTTTTTCAGTTTGAACAGCCTCTTTTGTTTCTCTTATGGGAATTTCCATATCACCTTTTAAAAACGCTCTAACTTTTATGTCCAATCTCTCACTCTCTTCCTGGAGCATGGAATAATGTGGAAGCGGCTTTAATTCTTTAGCGGTCGTGACTTTGCTGTCGTACTTTCTGTCTTCCAGTTCTAATAAATTTAACTTCCTGCACAGCAGTTGGTACTGATCGTACGATGTGGACTTGTAAAGTAATCCATTTGCCATATTATTCAAGTAGACTTTGATACATTCACCCTTATCGGAGACCATACGCCTGACTCTTTCGTCGCCAAATAAAAATAACATAGTCTCGAGGCTAAACCATTCTCCCAGACATTTTTCAATGTGAACTATCGCTGCGGATATAGGCTTGGGTTCCTTTTTCTTTTCTTTCATTTTCTTTCTTTTGTCCGAGATTACTTTTGATTTAATATCCTTTTTTTCATTTTCCTCAGCTTCCATTTTTTGCCCAGCACTTATAAATGGATCAATTCTGTTTTCTGGTTTTCTCTCCACAATATCACCCATAATTTTTCCCATTGAGGAGGTTTTATTAGATTTTTTCTTACATTTAGTTTCTTCCACTATTTTCTCATCATCTTTAGTTAATTCATTGATTTCACTGTTATCTAAATCTGTAGATTTTTCAATAGGCTCAACCACATCACCTACTTCTGGAACATCTTCCTTCTTATCACTCTTTAATGCATCATTAGACTTGTCCTTGTTTAAAATTTCAACAGATTCAATGGCAACATTTTTTCCTTCATCATCCATTGACATCTCAATAAGAGAAGCCTCAGTGAAATCGAGAAAAGATCTAAAACTGTTGTCTTTTGTTTCTTCTGTGTCAATTTTTTTAACCAGAGATAAATCAATTTGTTCTCCCAAAATGCCCTTTGTGTTCAGTGGGAGCAATTTGAAAATTGGAATGTCTTCTTTTTCCCTACACCATAGAGGGCCGGACAGAATTTGTTCTTTTATGAAGACAGAAGATTTGTAGCAGCCATTGCTACAAAAGTTTTTTCTGGATGTTATGTCATAAACTCTATTCGTCTTGCACGATATCTTGTATTGTTGAGAGGGCACCGTGTCAGGAAGTTGCTTACTGCATAATGGATAGCCGCAAAGTTTTATGATGGCTCTTTCCTCTGTGACATCTTCGTAGTGATTTTGACTGAGGTATGGCAAGCAATTTATGAAATACGTTTCGGTAACAACATTTTCCAAGAGCGTAACGACGATAGATTGAGCGGTGACTTCACATTCGCGTTTTCTCTTAAGAAAATTTACAACCTCTTCCTTAGTCATATTCTCGACTTTAGGTGGTAACTTATTTTTCTTAAAAGCACTCATTTTAAATGGGTTGTTAAATTCACTGAATTTGGATTAAACGCGAATACCACTAATAAAAATAACCGTGTGACGTTTACAGTTTTACAGGTTATATTATGACGATTGTATAGATAGATATAAGCATAGAAAAGGGAAAAAGATATAAGCGAGATGATTTGACAGCTGCGAACCATAGACAGATCTAAGAGCTACCTCCACGTTCATATTTTAGCAATAGAGAAAGTCTGTGGTTTTCGCTGGGCCATAGAAAATTAATGAATTACAACGGGGAATTTTAGTTCGCAATGTTCATTTTATATTTTGAAGATCGTAGATAGATAGATTTTTTTACCATCATGCCGCCGCGTTGTCATCGGCGTCGGAAAATGGGAACTGCGGTTTTCCAGAGCAACTGCGTAGCCATATCTAGCGGATCAAAGCAAAGCCTGCCGTCCTTTTATCAATTTTGTTTTATTTTAAAATGGTCCGTTTGTCATGAATGCTAGGAATCTCGTACTCTTCTGAGAGTTTGTCAGGACGTGGGTGTCGCGTTGGGATCTGTTCCGTGGTCGAACGTGTGAACTGTGGACCCGTGGCGCTTGGACTCGAACTCTAGCTTTCTTTGTATTGTGTTGTCTGTCCTTCCCGTTTAGAGAGTGAGTCCGTATACCTTCGCTCCCTCACTGTCCTCCTTTCCCGTCCTAACTCTGTGTCCTATCTTTTGGTTTTCTTGTTTTTTTTTAATTCTGTTGTTACCGTAAATATATGTCTTCTTTAACTTGTAATATTTGATAACACTATGTATTTTTAGCTAATAAATGTTTATTTCTGTGTGGGAGTGGTACAATGAGTGTACTTTTGTAGGCCTCTCCGCGTCGAGTCGCTCTTTACACGACGTGACATGGAGACGACCTTTTAGAGAAAAAATTGTCAACCTGGCGACGTATGAGTACGGTCGATGTGTCAGCTTTCGCTGATAAAACGACCCTGGGAAAGCGGTGGGTGTCCATCAGTGTCCATTCACTGGACAAGGGCTGGGGTGTGCTGGGACTTGGATGCGCGGCTCCAACCCTTCTGCGCGCGGGGGGGGGAATAACCTCCCGCACCGTCGTTTGCCCCATCTTGCGGTGTTGGGCGGCAACTAACGATGCCGCGGACTTTTAAAACTACCATAAATATATTTACAATACTTTTTCCTATTTTCAAAAAAGGACGCGATGCGGAACGTCACATGTAGATCGCGGTCGCTTCAACCTACAAACATTTTTCAAAGTTAAATATTCATATACAGATTCATAATTCGTCGCTAACTCTATTTACCTAAAATGTGGATTTATCAACTTTTGACAGTAACCCATCAGTAACCCCACGAAATAAAATAAAACTAGTATTTTTTACGTAGATACCTAATACCTACCATACGTTATCGATATTCAAACATTGACTACAGCCATAGACAAAAGAGGTATAATATTTCTTTTTTCTACGGGTATAATCGACAAGTTCTGTCTGTGATATGTCTGTTTTCTATGCACGGGCGATTAAATGCAGGGCCTGCGCACTCTATCCATAGAGTTTCGATTCCATTATGGTGGCATCAATTCTTTTATGGGAACTTTTTTAAATTTCATTTTTCGGCGGTTCAAATTTGGTGTTAGTACGTACCTACCCTTACCTACTATTTTAACAATTATTGTAGTGGCAACAAATAAATCATTATGTTGGTACCTGTGTTGTTTTCGCAAAATTTTCAAATAGCATTGTTCATACCTATATTCTTAACTTTTCGGAGAACACTGTTCTGAGCGCTCCTGTTATTTTTAAAATACCTATAAATATACTATATTAATATAGCCTTCAATATATATATTTTTACATATACTTTTAAGCTCTATGCATTCTACTGATAACATTATTAGATATATTTAAACTTTTTTGTGTTTTATACGATTTTCGAAGTGTCTTCACTGTTCTGACGGGGGTTTACTTGTTTTTTTTGTTTAAGATTTATCATCATGTCTGGACATCATAAGTGCTGTGTGCTTGGTTGTGAGAGAACAGACCAAACATGGCACACATTTCCCAGATATGATGAATTTGTCTTGAAAGAGTGGATTCGCAGGATTTCAAACCCAAAGGTGACGGCATTGTTCGCTAAAAATAACTCAGTACCATCGTGGATGGTTATCTGTGGTAAACATTTTTCAAATTTTAACAAAATTGAAGGATCTAAGAGGTTGCGTATGTTCTCTGTGCCTACAATAGAAGTACCAGGTAAGTAGCAAATTTTATATCATGCTTTTTTTTCTGTCCTGACCTTTTGCTATAATTCTTTAACATATAATTTGATTTCCTGTGCACTTACAATAATTTGACTGTACTCCACATATTGATTTTTAATAATCATAAATGATCACATTTTACATGGTTTTATTTAGAAGTTACCAAAGAAAGTAGTTTTTGTAATCACTGGTTGTAAGCTGTACTTCATTATGGAAATTTTTATAATCTTATGTTAAATCATTGAAATTTTCAATAATCCTAAGTGGTATATTATAGATTTTCATGGAGGTGGTACAAAAGAAAGCTTTTATTATTTCTCAGTCATAAGCAATAATTTATTTTCATAATTTTCTGATGCAAAATCATTTAGCCATATACTTAATTTATATTTAGATTTTAAGTATTCCTAAGAATTTTTCAGTTTGCAAAGGTTGGAAAAGGGGTAAACTTAGAAAATGAAGTATTTTAATAATTATAAGTGATACATTGTTTTACAGGGTTTCGTGGAGCGGTTACCAAAGAAAATAGCTTTTGTTATCGCTCTACATATATCCAGCCGTCAGATCTTGTAACTTTCATTCATAACATCCATACATATGCATGCCAAGCTCCTGCTGAAATACAAAATGTTAAAGGTTACTTTATATTTTTTCTGTACCTTATATATTTTCTTCTTCATCTTCATAATTGTTTTGTTCTATTCTATTCATGTTTTTCTGTCAAACAATTGAACTCTTAATTATAAACAATTATAATTTATTTTTGAATCCACAAGAAAGGTTACAAAAAAACTGTTCCTAATCCGATTTCTCCAGACAATGTACAAATTCAATTGTTAGATCTATCATGAGGGCTGTTGTCGCAGGGTCAAGTAAAAAGAACAATTATAATATCTTTTAGCATTGCAGGCTTCATCAGCATCAATTATGATAATCTCTTTTAGAATAGTTTTTTCAATAGTAAATAACTCTGATATCGATTAGTCAAATTATTATTTTGAAGTGCTTAATAAGTCAATATCATAGAACATAGAATTGGTCAATATATTTTTAAATCATCAAATCAATACTTTTAAATCACAATAAACGGTACCAAATCTGGGAATCATAAAAATATTAAAAAATAATTCTTATTTAAATATTTCAGATTCTGAAATGTTGAAAGAACTTAATACTTCAGATATTCAGTTGCCTTCTGGAAGCAAATATTATAAAGGTACTTACTATCTATGTATTTATTGTTCGAAGAATGTATGTATTTATGTATGTATTTATTCGAAAGCTTCACCCTACATCCATATATAAGATATGTGTACAGTTGTATGAATTGGAACTGGTTACTAAGTTATTTAAACTCACTGCATTTTTTTACTTTAGATAAAATATTTCCAATTTTATACTTTTTATTTCACACGTGGACACCAAGTGGTACAAATCTGAGAATTATTTTATTTATTACATTTCTTAACAATATTGCTTGCACCATTTAATAATAGTGGTGTTTTATTGTTTGCTTTTGACATCAAGTTTCATTAAATCGTCAGCAGTATTGATATTTCTTTTTTTAAATATTTTGCTGGAGACTTAATAAATTGTTCTTCAGAGTTAAATGCAGCGAGAGTATATTTTTTGTTAGGGTTGCATTGAGAAATCTTTAAAGATGTACAATAAATTTGTTTGTTTTTAATATTTCAGATTCTGAAACGTTGAAAGAACTTAATACTTCAGATATTCAGTTGCCTTCTGGAAGCAAATCTTATAAAGGTACTTACTTTCTATGTATTTATTGTTCGAAGAATGTATTTATTTAAAAGCTTCACCCCTCATCCATATATACGATATGTGTACAGTTGTATGAATCGAAACTGGTTACTAAGTTATTTAATCTCACTGCATTTTTTTTACTTTAGGTAAAATAATTCCAATTTTATACCTTTTACTTCACACGTGGACACCAAGTGGTACAAATCTGAGAATTATTTTATTTATTACATTTCTTAACAATATTGCTTGCACCATTTACTAATAGTGGTGTTTTATTGTTTGCTTTTGATATAATTTTTTATTAAATCGTCAGCAGTATTGATATTTTTTTTTGAAATTTTTTGAAATTCAGCAGTATTGATATTTCTTTTTTGAAATTTATTGGCAATTGAATATTTGAAGTATGTTCTTTCAACGTTTCAGAATCTGAAATATTAAAAACAAACAAATTTACTGTACATCTTTAAAGATTTCTCTGAAGAACAATAAAGCCATGTATTCACTAGGGGACAAATTGTCCCTCAACAGCACGCGCGGCATAGAGTCTACGTGACGTTGCAACGTCGTGCACTGTTCCGCCACGTCGCGCACAATATAGCGCGGCATTTCTACGTGCCGTGGCAACGTTGCCATACGCACGGTACCCGAGTGTACTCACTGCAACATTCCGCGGAGCGTCAGTACCACGTGGCATGTTTACAAGTGAATACGCATGCGCTGTATCTGTCAAGAAGACAATGCGGGGAAACGAAATCGTTCTTGAACTGATCGAGCTGTATCGATCGAAGATCGCATAGAATGTCCGTCCTTCTTTCTCTTTGCAGTAAATAATTTCGCATTCTCCTCTTATTTCTCCTCTTTTTTCTCCTCTTTTCGATAAACTCATTAACATAAACAGATACGCGGCTGTCATCATAATCTCATAGGGCGATATATTTCCGCGACATCTGGAAAACAACAATTATTTGCAAAAAGGACCTTGTTTTTAATAATATTCAATTTACTACAGTAAAACCTCGTTAATTTGAAATTGCGACCCAAAAAAACATTTCGAATTGCGCGGATCCCCGTTTTCGCCAAATGAGATACCGCAGCTGTCATCGTAATCTCATCGGGTGACATTCCCGCGACAAGATATGCGAGTCCCGGTGTGTACACGTCAAATGACCGCGTCAGTGTCCCCGAAACATGAGCGTAGATGTTGATGCGACATGCCGAGCGGAATGTTTCGCGATTTGTCCCCTAGTGAATACATGGCTTTATTGTTCTTCAGAGAAATCTTTAAAGATGTACAGTAAATTTGTTTGTTTTTAATATTTCAGATTCTGAAACGTTGAAAGAACATACTTCAAATATTCAAACTCAATAAATTGTTCTTCAGAGAAATCTTTAATGATGTACAGCAAATTTGTTTGTTTTTAATA
>JADDOH010007566.1:0-29668 GCA_016648135.1 Agrypnia vestita
ATTTTTGACCATGTAATTTCTTCAAAGTGACCGGCAACTGAGTTTGCCGGGATTATAAAATGACTTTACTTTCAGTGTTCAACCAAAATGGTTCAGATAACAGGGCAAACTTGCGTCTTACGCAAATAAAAATACCTCCCGCTTTCTCTTTTATTGAACAATAAAATGTGACAGTCCATTTTTACATACAGTCATGATGCAATTCTGTCAAGCTCCTGGATTTCAACAAGGAATTCCAAATTCTGAAATCAGAGACATTCATTAGCATTTATAATACAATGTTGTGCCAGTATGAAAGACATGTCTGGATCACGCTGTACAACACATTTACATGTTCAAAAGCGAGGCGTAATTTTACTTTCCGAGAGCATCATTTCTCTCGATTCATATTTTAATTGCGAGTTCCAGACCTGTCGCCCAGGTTACCGACTTAGACACGGTATTCACGCCCGACTGGGTCGGGGGTGACCAAGTGCTGATGATGATGATACCCAGTTGTCATGGCAACCAGGCATCAATGCTCTTTACATGTGGAATAAAATCACCTCCCGCTCTCTCTCCTCAACTTGGAGCAATGAAATGCGACATTTTTATTACATACAACTGTGATTCAGTCTCATTGAGATCTCTGAAACAATTCAATAAATTCCATAATTTTAGAAACTCTGAGAATCTGAAAATTAAGATTTTCATATAATATTTCTCAGTAAAAACATATACATTTCAGCCCATGTCGTGTACGCATTTTCATCGCTCCCAGCGAGATGTGATTTTATGAAGCTACTTCCTTCCAATTCGCTTCCCCCTTTCTCGGTTGCCGCCGCCTGACGCCGAGACACATATAAGGACAACCACCGCAGCCGAGAACTCGCGCGCTGTCCTCGGCACGGTACCCATCCCCAACCGGGTCACGGCGATCGGTGTTAGCCCTGAAAGGGGCCTTTGCTCTGCTTCATTCACATCAGAAATTTCTACCATTTATATGACGTGATTACGTCAACCACAGAACTCGAAAGTTCGGTTGCCTGACGGTAGGCGCAGGCTTTGTCCTGTCCGTAACACTTTTTGTTTTCAATATTTCTGACTTATTTTTTGTAAAACGTTGGACTATCATTATTAAATCAAACGTCGGCCCGAAAGGTAACAACACGGCATAATACCCCAGTAAACACAAACTTGAAGATTCTGAGTGGCCGTGAAAACCTAAGAACATTCTTAATTATAGTATAATTTCGTATTTTTAGAAATTTTATTGGTTTTTTCAAATTGGAATCATTAGAAAAGTTTGATTAGCAACGGCGGCCCGATAACGTCGCGGAATATTTTCTAAATTTGAATTACTCCGTCGGTATAATAGGTACATCACTACAAATTTCGAAAATTTACAAAACAATTGGTTCACAGATGACAGCAAAATTTTTTTTTTGGGAAAAAATCTAATAATAATTTATTTCTTTTAGATTTATGCTTAGTTTTGAAGAATTCTACATTACTCAAATCTGATTCTGACTAAATCATTTGACGCTGGAAATTCATAAGGCACGATATTGATGATAATTGAATCTATCAAAATCTTGACATCTCAAAACATCTGACATTTTAGAAATATATTAAATTTCTGTAAGTTTAGTGTTATGTTATATGTTTTAATTCGTCTTTAATTATTGTTATATTTTACAAAGAAAGGGAGTATAGTAAAATGTTGGGTTTTTATGGGTTACTTTTTTAAATATTTATTTTCGACACAAATAATTATTTGTAACGTTCAGATACAAATAAAATTAAGTTTTAACCACGTTAATCTTGGATGCGATTTCCTTTGGATATTTTGGCTTGTATAGTTCACTTTCTCTTTGATGAAATTTGTAATAATTATATAGAAAGTATATACGACAAATAATTTCCACGTAGCTGCCAAATTTCAGCTAATAGTTCGAGGAAAATTGTCTCACTTTATTTTTATAAGAAGTATCAAGTCTTTTTACTTCATTTCTTTTAACTCGCGTCTGCTTGCTTGCTTGCTTGACGCAAAAACTTTGGATCGATTTTTAACCCCTTTCCCGTGATCCAATCGAGCTGAAACATTGCAAGCAGACTCGTGGCGACGACCAACAAGATCTATAAAAATTTTCGTTAAAAAAATTAATAATTATAGTATAATTTTGGATTTTTCAAATTTTCAATGGTTTTTCAACTGAGTAAGTTGTATGAAGAGACTGCGACGCATCTGGTAGAAACTAAGCCTGATTATAGTATAATTTTGGATTTTTAGAAATTTTTAATTACTCCCTTTCGTAGTGTCGCCCGACCGAAGCCCAACGCGTAGGTTAAGCGCCAAACCAGTTTCCACTAGTAAATGAGAAAGGGAATATAATAAAATCTTGGATTTTGTAGGTTACTTTTTTACTCCCTTTTTTTTTACTCGTAGCGTCTGCTTGTCGGCTTGTCTGCTTGTCGCTTGTCTGCCGAAAAAACTTTAGATCGATTTCTAACCCCTTTCCCGTTATCCAATCCAGCTGAAACTTTGCAGGCAGACTCGTGGCGACGATAAAAATGATCTAAAAATTTTTCGTTAAATTTATTTTAATAGTTATAATATAATTTTGGATTTTTCGAAATTTTAGACATTTATATATTGTTTAATTTTCGAGCCCGAGTAGGCACGAAACCTGTTTCAACGAGAAAGGGAGTGTAATAAAAACTTGGTTTTTATGAGTTAGTTTTTTTAACGTATTAGACGACATACAAGAAGGAAAAATTCGAAGACCATATAACTCGGTAAATGCATTCCGTTGTTCCTTAACGCCAAATTTATGATAACACATCGTCTTCTCACAACAATAATTTGTGATAGCCTTAAATATTTTAACAGAGTGTAAGTCAAATTATTAAAACCCACTACCAGATTTAAGGTCTACCGGTTTCGAGACGTACCCGTCTCTTCGTCAGGACCAACACTACACTACTATGTTCACAACACTGTACACCACAACCATTGTATTGTGAAACTTTCACCAATAATTATCTCACGCGTGTCAATCTTGTCAGAGACAAGCATGCACTAACTTGCCTACAGAATAATCGGGAATCTACGTGCTTCTCTCTGACAAGATCTTTGCTTCTATCTGACAAAATTAAATTTTATTATTTATTTTTATTTGTTTATTTCTATTTAATTTAAATATAACATTTTGGTTGGACTGTGCCTGTCTCACTAGAAATATCTGTGTTCAGACAGGCATAGTTTACAAAACGTAGTATATAGATATATAGTAAAATAATCAATTATATTTGATGAAGTATTGTATATTAAAGTGATTAAAGTAACATTATAAAAAATATATGAGTAGCTTGTTGGTCTTGTGGTTAGGACACTCGCCTCATGATCCAAAGGTCGCGGGTTTGAATCTCAGCCCAGACTAGCAAGTTAGTCCTATTTTCATAGCACAAGCGTTTAGCTTAGATTGAAAATAGTAAGAATATTGATGTGACACGTATTCCGTGTTCGCATCACATTTAAAAAATAACAAAAATATGAGGTTATAGTGTGTGTTAGTGTGTTTGAGTAAGTGTGCCTATTTGATCTCTCCCCTTGTTTCGGATCCACTCTTTTATTTTTTATTTTAAGTTAGGGTTGTAAATGAGATTATATAATATAAGATATACGCATAACATAAGATTAACACGCATTGCAATTTCAGAACGAAGTTCTGTGAATTTTAAACAAATTTTTAACAATCAATTACAAATGACATACAAAAAATATTTCAACTGCTTCCGGGATTCGAACCAATGGAACTCCATTCTATCCGGGGATGGCGCGTTATCCAATTAATATTTATATCCGGTAGCAGCTAAAATATTAAATTGATTTTCCTGTATGTCTTTTCTAATTAATTAATAAAATTAAAATAAAATATAAACACATATATTGATTGTATTATAAGTATAAATCTAATTATATTATTTTATTAATTATACCTATATGTTTTGGAAATACCTTTCCATCGTCATCAGGGTGCTAAATGTATGTCAAAATATCAAAATGAATAATGCCTTTTGTTTTTCTAAATTATTTGAAAATTTATTTTTAAATATTATTGCTGAAGTTCTTGATTACTCGCAATTATTGGAAACATTTTTAGAATTGGGCTAGTAGTTAAATTTAATTAATCTATACCTATAAAACTCAATGTCTGTCTGTCTGTCTGTTCTCTATACAAATCCACACCGTTTGTCCGATTCGATTCAAATTTTGCATACTTCTGCTTTAGAACCCGGCAGGTAACATAGGCAACATTTTCCTCCTAGTCTCATACCCCTTCCCCTCCCCTGATATATTTTCGATGCAAATCTGTACCGTTTGACCGATCGGACCCAAAATTTGGAAACTTATTCTTAAGGACTTGGCGGGTTATATATACGATATCTCCCCCCAATTCTTTTGACTCTTTCCCTACCCTGATATATTTTCAATGTAAATCTTTACCGTTTGAATCTAACTTTTGTTTATCCTCGCAAATTTATTTTAAACTTAATCCTTAACCCGTGCTACGCCGGGTATGAACAGCTAGTTATTAATAATATTTTGTTTACTATTACATGCTATACTTATTTCTAATGATTCTAAATTAATTAGTTTCAGACCAAAATTATTTATGTGTAAAATAGAAAGTCCTAAATTTTTATAAAATTTAAAAAAAAATTAAAATAATAAAATTTTTGTTAACATCTTATTCCCTAGATCCCGGGATCGGCCTTCCATAATCCCGCAATCGCGGGATGGGAAAATGCCCCGGGATTATAATCCCCAGCCGCAGTACTCCTGCTTCCTGTTATAACGATAAAGAGTTGACATCCAAACAGAAAAACCCCAACCCGTTATCAATGACTTCATCGTTTTTTACTGAAACATATCATAACGGAATATTGATATGAATTTCTAGAATGCTTTGTCACACTTTTTGATGTACGAATCAGTATAAAAAGAGAATTCCACCTACCTTTTATGTCATTATTACCAAATAATTAGTCGTGTCAACACCTTGTATAATTTATATAAGTACGAGTAGGTACCTAAGTAAAATTCAGTGTTTTACTGGTGGAAATCCTGCAGATCTACAAATCGATTTTACATGAAAATTATTTTCTTGAAATCGCCGGCATAAAAAGTAAGTTACTTCACTTTTTATTCAACTGAAAATTTTAAGCGGCACAATTTAATTATTTCACGATTTGACCGAGGCTTGGTGTTCCGGACTGTGAGCTTGCTACTTTTTTTTTACCTCAGGCAGGCAGCTGACCTTACCCATGAGGATATTGTCCGATGGGAAAGATCTAGAAGATGTTACTGGAGAGATCATGTGGAGAGAGCTTGTTCCGAGAGAGTAGTGAGCGTAGCAGCGAACAAGCTGCCGACAGGTATCAGACTCCCAGGAAGACCGCATAAAAGATGGCGAGATAGCTGGACATCTGTATCCCAGGAACAGGCTCCGAGCAATGACAGGACGCAGTCCTAGATGAAGCAGAAGAAGAGAAGAAGACGATTTGACCAAAGACCGAAGTCTAAGGTTTTCCCATGAACCTCTAATTCAATTCGTAACATTTCAGCCCCCCACGTTTGACGTGTCACATTTAAAGTCATTTTTCCTTTATGGCTGACTGGCCTTTAGCGGAAGAAAAAATTGGATGCACTTTCTATACCGCCCAGTTGTTGAGATATGGTTTGTCGTTTTTCCAGATAACCTAAGCTTCGCAAGACTCTCCTCTCAGCAGTCCTCGAGGAGGCCCCAGACTCGCTCACCACGACATGTGAGTTGATTGTTTTATTTTTATTTGGCGAGGAATGAAAACTATTATATTGTGTACGAAATTGAGTAAAATACTGTAAGGAAATGGTAGGCATAAGGAATTTCGCCCTGTCCTAATCTATTGTGATATGTCACTATGAAACGACACCACAGGCAGCTCTAGAGCGCCTACAACAGCGCTGTAGGGTTATCTACAACATTTGGCGGACACCTGGGATAGCCTAGAAGCGACGGGAACCTTCTCATTAATAGATACATAAAGTAATTTGTGACAACCGCGTTACAAAAGGTGGATTGATTAAAATGGATAATACGTGTTAGGCCCGGTTGTTTCAAATTCGATCAAAGTAAGCGTAGAGTTTAAACTGAAATTTTACGTTCTCCACCAATCAGACGATCCGTTTTCGTAAAAATCTATGCTTTTATCGACCGCTTACTTTGATCGAACTTGAAACAACCGGGCCTTAATCAATTAATAAAACGAGACTTACAGATTAGGTCGATGTATTGAAAGAAAGATACGAGGTTGATGTGGCGTAATGGGAACGCACCTATCCGGAAGAAGATAGGAGATCCGGTTTCGAGTCCCGGTAGGAGCCAAATATTTTTTTCAAATAGTCTTTATAATTTATTAATAAATTAGGTTTTAAGCTTCTAAGATTGACTGCCCGGCACTGCTGCAGCGCACTCTCTGAGAGTACCCGGAAGATACACTAAATCCGTCGAGACCTTGAATCTTCACACTGTAATACCAACTCCCATCAAAACTCATTTATATATCGCTCGTCTAATTTGTTCAACACTATATTCAGCGACTTGGATCTCTTCGATTCATCAGTCTGTGAATTTAATACTCTTGGATATTCACCTCAGTCATCAAGCTTTTTTCTTGTTTTTTTAATACATTTTCTTACTTTTGTCCACACTTCGTATATGTGTATGCAGATGTATTGCTCGCGTAACTTTATACATATTTATTTTGCTCTTCTTTTTCTACTTATCTCTTCTCCTTTTTACTAAGTAGATCTGTCCTCTCCTCATTATTCCTGATTCCCCTTTTAATTTTCATTATTTGACTCTCATGGTTTGTTGTGCAAATTTTTTTTAGAGGTTACACGCAAAAATTTTTGTTCCAAAATTTATTTTTTAATTTTTAGTACATCTGTACCTATAAAACTCAATGTCTGTTTGTCTGTCTGTCTGTCTGTCTGTTCTCTATACAAATCCACACCGTTTGTCCGATTCGATTCAAATTTTGTATACTTATGCTTTGGGACCCGGCGGGTAACATAGGAAACATTTCCCTCCTATTCTCATACCCTTTCCCCTCCCTCTGATATACTTTCGATTCAAATCTGTATCGTTTGAACGATCGGCCTCAAAATTTGGAAACTTTTTCTTTAGGACTTTGCTGGTAACATAGGCTATATTTCCTCCCTCCCCTTTTACCTTTTCTCCTCCCACTGATATATTTTCGATGCAAATCAATAACGTTCGAATCAAACCTTTGTTTGCCCTCACAAATTTATTTTCAACTTAATCCTTAATCCGTGCAACGCCGGGTACGAACAGCTAGTTTAAATATAAGCCCGAATATTTGAATATTTTTTTTTTCATGTAATATAATATTCTACTTTTAAGTCTTAATATTACCCAGCGTACAAAATTACTTCTGTAGGAAACTGGCGCCGTCTTCTGGTGGGCCCATTAACTAATTTCAGTATAAAACTTTGATGTATTATTTATGATGGATTTACTGATTAATTAGTGAACTGATTCATATATTGCCATCGAGAATACGTCTATGTGCAAAATTTCAGATTTATCAGATGTTGGATAGGTGAAAAATCGATTATAAGATTTCGTCCAGACGAACAGTAACGGTAAATTTAACTTAAGCGTGGTAAACTTAAACATTGAAAAAAATTTCAAATGGTCCCTTTTGTCATTAGACTACCATGTTTTTGTCTGGAGGTGGAGTGATTTCATTAATATTATTGCATCATTCGACAAGCACTGCGGTTTGCTTACCACATAAATTTGATAAGTTTTCATCGCGATTTCATTGCACAATAATTTATAATATTTACCACAAAAAGAAACCACAACTTCCTGTTCTGATATGAAGTCGCCCGAATATTCGTAGATAAAATATATTAAAATCTGAATTTATTGTATCAAAATACTAACCACAAGTTTTTATTATACTCCTTTACTTTGTAAATTAAGATTACCATCATATAATTAAAAATTGATTGAATGAAAATGAAACATGTCTAGAAAAATATCTATGTCAAAAATCTCTAAAAATATCTCTTCATCTCCATTTGAATTTTCTTTTGGTTTTATTTCCTCTTACATTCGTTTCGGGGAATGAAAATTTTCATTCATGGCACCACAGCCATTTTAAATTAATATTTTACATCGTATCGTTTCAGTCTTACTCAATCAGCGTTTTTAAATTATTGTGCTATTATAGTATATCACATCTTTTTATCACATCATGGTTTATATTAAAGGAATCTAAGTTATTGTCTTAAATTAGCGTTGAAAAACTATCTATCACTGTAAAACTTAAATAAATTTATAAGAAATATTTTTTTCAGTCTTTCTCGATCACACTTTTGTAAGGAAATTTGTCTCTCAGTCTTTAAAGATCACTACGGTAGTCAAAAAGCCAGCGCATTTTTTATATTTCTTATAATTACTAAATGATTTATCTTGAACCTTCGAACAGTCGAGTTTCTCTAACCGAATTCCTTATAGTGATCTTGCTCGACTCAATGCAACATAAGCCTGGCATTTCGCGAAAATATTCGAACCCGACCGATCGAACGATTGCTCCAATTATGCATAGCGCAACACTGTCTGCCTGCATTCTCACCAAACATTATTACGTTACCTTGATTCCAATTAGCGCGGATAATTGTTGAATTGGAATTCGACTTGGCAAAAGAGGTGGCGGAGGAAGTGGAGGCTGCATTCTGATGAAATCTCGTAATGAAAATGAAGCTGAGAATTTTTTAACAGATTGTTAGTTAACTTTGTAAAAACCACTACCAGATTTTAGGTCTACCGGTTTCGAGACGTACCCGTCCCTTCGTCAGGACCAACACTACACCACTACATTCACAACACTACACACCTCAACCATAGTATTGTTACACTTCCACCAATAATTTATCACATGCGTGTTAGTCTTGTCAGGGACAAACATGCACTGATTAGCCTAATGAACCATCAGGGATCTACCGAAAGAGAGTGAGAGGAAGCGGGGTCTAAAGTGGGTGTTACCCCATCTTTTGTGAACATTAAATTGAACAAAGGGCTATATGGAAAATTAATTTGGTTGTTAATTAGGGGTGCTCTATTATTCACCGCCTCCCTAATGTAAAAAAATTCTAAATTATTCAATTTTAAACCTTTATTATTAGTATTTAATATTTTTACCCCTGTTTTTGCGTCAAATTTATGATCGTTTTCTATGAGGTGGTTGGAAAATTCAGAAAAATTGTTGTTATTAAGATACCTCATAATATGTTCTTGGATTGAGAATTTTTTATATTATTTTGTACATCACAATAAAAAGGATTATTTGCCTTTAACCATTCTATTGCGTTGCTTACATTTTCATGAGAAATCTCGAATTCTCGTGTAACGTCCAGATTTTCTAATGACTCATTGACAATGATTAAGCCAGCAGAATCAAGAGATCGCGGGACATCCTGAACAAACAAAATTGCTTGACCTTTGAAGCCGTACTGTCCAAACACACCATCATGCTTTATAATCTTCAAGAAAGGTATGATTCGAAATAGCAAACGAACCTCCACTGGTGTTAAAATTGTGATCTCAGGTGGAATGACTCCAGGATCAAGATTGTTCCAGTATGCTTTCGATGGATGAGTTGTCTTCTTGGGCATCAAATGAGATTTGCAACCATGACACAAAAGCAATGAGTCTTTGCTGGACAACTCCACGGAAAGATAATCGAGAGACTTTCCTTGAATAGCAACGTTTGTGACAAACTTCACAAATACTGTCAGCAAAAACATTTTTTTTTACTTTAAATGCTTCCACTGTTGCGTTCATCGGACTTTTTACTTTCTTCATGAACACGACGATCATGTGAAAGGCGAGAATCACGAGACACTGGTGATTCTTCACGTCTTCTTTCATCAGGAGCACAACGATCTTGTGAAAGGCGAGAATCACGAGACACTGGTGATTATTCACGTTTTCTTTCATCAGGAGCACGACGATCTTGTGAAAGGCGAGAATCACGAGACACTGGTGATTCTTAACGTCTTCTTTCATCATGAGCACAACGATCTTGTGAAAGGCGAGAATCACGAGACACTGGTGATTATTCACGTTTTCTTTCATCAGGAGCACGACGATCTTGTGAAAGGCGAGAATCACGAGACACTGGTGATTCTTAACGTCTTCTTTCATCATGAGCACAACGATCTTGTGAAAGGCGAGAATCACGAGACACTGGTGATTATTCACGTTTTCTTTCATCATGAGCACAACGATCTTGTGAAAGGCGAGAATCACGAGACACTGGTGATTATTCACGTTTTCTTTCATCAGGAGCACGACGATCTTGTGAAAGGCGAGAATCACGAGACACTGGTGATTCTTCACGTCTTCTTTCATCAGGAGTACGACGATCTTGTGAAAGGCGAGAATCACGAGACAATGGTGATTCTTCACGTCATCGTTTCACATTAGATTGACGTTGCTTTGAAAGTCGAAGCTCACGTGCAGCAGACAGTTCATTTTGTTTTTTTAATTGACGCTTTTTTTTCCCTTTGCAAGTCTGTACTTTCTTTGCATTGTAGTCTCTACTCTTTTCTTACTAATGTCTTAAAGAAATATAACAACAATTAAAGACAAATTAAAACATATAACATAACACTAAACTTACAGGAATTAAATATATTTCTAAAATGTCAGATGTTTTGAGCTTTGATAAGACACTTCATGTTTTGAAGATTTAATTCTAAAAAAATTTGTCAATCAATTTAATCAAGATTTTGATAGTTTCAATTATCAGCAATATCGTACCTTATGAATTTCCAGCGTGAAATCATTTAAAATTGTCTGAATCAGATTTGAGTAACGTAGCAGAAATCTAAAAGAAATAAATTATTACTTGATTTCTTCCCAAAAAACCGAATTTTGCTGTCATCTGTGAACCAATTGTCATAAATTTTCGAAATTCTTAATGAAGTACCTATTATACCGACGGAGTAATTCAAATTTTAAATATTCCGTGACGTCTCTACCGACGGAATAATTCAAATTTTAAATATTCCGTGACGTCATCAGGCCGCCGCAAACTTTTCTGTAATGATTCCAATTTGAAAAAAAATTTGAAAAATCCAAAATTGTACTATAATTATTATTTTTTTAAGGAAAAATTGATAGATATTTTTGATCGTCGCTCTCACTTTCTCAAATTCTTGTATTATCACAATTATATACTGTAAATCGTTGTAATTGTTTCGTTTTCGGACAATACAAGTCACATATATATAACAAATAAAACAGCAAACAGGAGTGAAATTCGAATTCAAAATAATAATTATTATTCCCGGATGAGGCAAGTTACTCCCGAAGAAACAGCAACCCCAGTTTACGATAACGCGATAAAGCTCAAACGCAGAATACCAAGATTACAAAATGATATTCAGAAAGTGTATAATATGTTTATATTATTTTGTGATGATTCAAATAATTGTTTATTTTTTAATACACAATCAATCTTCCTTGAAATCTTCCAGCTTCTGTGAAGAATTCCTCGCTCATTCCTGAGAACACATGTATACAGAATACGGATAAAAATATTTTTAACCCAGCCACTTTCCTAAAGGGTAGAACCCAGATGTTTCCGAGGGAGTGAAATTCGACCAAACTAAAAATATCCGTTGTATATGTACATAGACGAACACTCTCTGCGCCCGATGTTTCATCATTGCAAATGCTAGGTGCTAATACTATAATACGATAATGCATTAATCTCATGCGGCAACTAGGTATTATTGAAAGTATTATTGTATTAATCTACAAAAGTATTGTAAATGGAATGCAATCAGGTAAATGCTATTTCTCAACCCACTCACACTTAATAGAGCCATCGCATTCATAACACGATTAATATTTCCAGCGGTGACTGCATGCTCTGTGCTTTGCATTCGTATTTGTAGCTGTCTTACATAACCAGGACCACCCAGCGCGCCATAGTTTAACAACCGCCATTTAATCACCTTCCATTGGGGCGGGACAGCGTGCACTTAAAATGTGATAATAAAAAATTAGTATTTCTGAGAACATTTATTTCTCAATATACGGGTATGCGGATGGGTTAATAGAGCTATCGTATTCATAGCACGATTAATATTTCCATCGGTGGCTGCATGCTCTGTGCTTTGCATTCCTATTTGTATCTGTCTTACATAAACAGGACCACCCAGCGCGCCATAGTTTAACAACCGCCATTCAATCACCTCCCATTGGGGCGGGACAGCGTGCACTTAAAAATGATAATATGAAATTTGTATTTCTGAGCACATTTATTTCTCAATATACGGGTATGCGGATGGGTTAATAGAGCTATCGTATTCGTAGCACGGTTAATATTTCCATCGGTGGCTGCATGCTCTGTGCTTTGCATTCGTATTTGTAGCTGTCTTACATAAACAGGACCACCCAGCGCGCCATAGTTTAACAACCGCCAGTTAATCACCTCCCATTGGGGCGGGACAGCGTGCACTTAAAATGTGATAATAAAAAATTAGTATTTCTAAGCAAATTTATTTCTCAATATACGGGTATGCGGATGGGTTAATAGAGCTATCGTATTCATAGCACGATTAATATTTCCATCGGTGGCTGCATGCTCTGTGCTTTGCATTCGTATTTGTAGCTGTCTTACTTAACCAGAACCACCCAACGTTTTGACGATCGACTCGAAGTCTCTTATCTTCATCATCTCGTGATGGGCCAAACTTGATGTGTCAAGTTCGTGTTTTAAGATTATAGTATTCGCTGGAGCCCACTGCAGGGAGGAAGAAGAAGGAGGAAGCAGTCCCCCGGGATATATCGCGAGTGTTTCTCTATTGACACTTCAAAATGTGTAATTGGATTAAACGACCAAAGTACAAAAGACTCTTTAAAAAGATGGCCCCCGGCCATACAATCCAATGGGTAACAAACACAGGTTTTTAAATATTTTTTTCAATTAATTTTTTTTTTGACGTCTGTAGATCCTTAGCGCAACTTTCCCCTATGAATGATATTCTTGCAAATGTCAAACAATAGCCCTTCTTTCATTTACAATTCCATCAAGATTGAATTATTTATTCGTTCCTCTGTTATTCGATCGTCATCAGATACATATCGAGAACATCACACCTTCCTGCAGTTTTATTATTACAGTGCTATCTGTCCGAAACGTTGGGACAATATAACAGTCTTTCTCAAGACTACAATACGCGGGTTATCCTAGAAAATAATCCTTCATCTTTTACCCGCGAAAATCTTAATATTAACATAATATATATATATATATATATATATATAATATATATATATATTATATATATATATATAGATATATATTTTTATTTATTTTTATTATTATTGGTACAAATACAGTTCTTATATATAACATATCAGATTAAACATTTTTTTTAAATACTTAGTAGTCATGTAGACCTCATCAGTGAAGAGAAGCTCTTGTGTCTGATGAGGGAGCAACAGTTCTTATTCCTTGTTATAATATATAGGTACATAGTGTATACAAGTTATTTATAAATACAGTAAAAAGGTAAATTGATAATCAAAGTAGGAGTTATTTTGAAAAAAGCTATAGGTTTAAATGATTTATGAATTTAAGTTTGATTTTAAGAAAATTTTAATTTTTTTGATTTGCTTTGAGATTATGCATCGTATCTCGATAGGTATTTCAATTACTAGTTTCAGAGATTATCATACCCGAACTCTAATAAATATAAATAAATATTTTTTAAATGAGAACCCTGAATTTTTCCTACAGAAGAATAATCAGTAATTAAGATTTATTATAGAAGTCTCACAAACACGAAGCTATTTATTGGGTAAACCTATATGGAAGTCTTTTTAGGGTAGCCCAGGACCTATGACCTGAATGAGCTGGCTTTAGTAAATACTCGTCGACCGAGTGCTTGATTTCAAAAATTTGAAGTTCCCTAGACGGGCGCAACCCGCCGACGTCTTTGGGAAATACATTCATCGCGGGACGTCTGCCCTCCTCAGAATTGGGTCGAATTATTTTTTTTTCATATTAATCCGTAAAATCACTTTGCTACTCTAATAACTTTGTGAGTTTTCGTCCGATCCTGAAAATGAAAGCTTTTCCCGAAACCCTCTTTGGGATCCGATTTTTTTTGTGACTTCCCCCCTACCACCCTCCCGCTGGGTCATTCTCAAATACGGTATTTTATTTTCATTTTTAGACTCTTCTTCATTTGCAATTAAACATGTTGTTTATGAACCGTTTGCGTAGTTTGAATAAAATTCAAAAATCGAGTATTACGTTCGAATTAGAGTTCGACTTAGAGGAGCCATCTATTTCCTATTTTTTGATTTTTTTACCATCTCCAGTTTTTATAATATTCACTCAAAGTCACCCATATAAAATTTTCCAGCCATCAAGCTGAAGAGGGTTCGATTTCCACCATTTTAATTATAGTAGTCCTAACGATGAAATCAGATGAGGTATTGTGAAGAAATTGTGTTTATGTGCATTTTATTCGAGACCTGAACCATATTTACGATATTGCGGGAGTCATCTTTGAAAATTTCTTAACGGTGTCTACAGAATCGTGTAAAGGAAATTTCTTGGATATGTTGATTATATTCTGACCGGTAATACAAGTTCAGGCACATTTTTCAAGGAAGCAGTTAATTTGAAAAAAAAAGTTAATAAAGTTGTCTTGCACATATTATTCTGGCATCAGTTTTCTCGGGTATTATGCTGTGTTTCTACGACAAGGCAGAATATCCCAGAATGAAAGTCAAGGGAATGTATGAAAGTTACGGGAATGTAAATAAAAATTATTTTGGGGACGGTAATGGTTTTCTGGACTATTCTCCCGTGTTCCAATGACCTTTCTGGCCGACTTTTTGAACACAATGCTGGGTCCATCATCAGGGCTATTTAATTTGATAATGGTTTTCAAAATCGAGACATTCTGTATCATGTCATGACGATTAAAATATGCATTTCTTGATGTGTTCTTGCCTTTATTACCCAATTTTTCTTAAAAGTCAAAGATTTTTAATAAGTTTTCAATACGATTTTTAATAATCGAGATATTAAATAGCTAAAAACTGGAATGACTTACTTTCTATAAATATTGAAAAGTGAATTTGTTTTTCCCGAAAATTAGCGTAAAACCGTCCTTTCCTGGAATTCTTAAATATTTACAGAATTATACGTTATTTGATCACATTCAAGCTCAAATATGCATCAAAATTACCCCCATCCTAAAATAAAAGATACCAATGAAACAAAATGAAGTAAAATATAGATAATATTGATTTTTTTAAGACACGTATGAAAGAAACGGGAATTAATTAGAAGTAAAAATTACTTCTGGGCGGTGACTTAACATGTGATAAATATGATAATTGTATATAAGATTACGGTAGAAGAAATCAAAAGAGCGTTGAAGCATATGAAGAATGGCGAGACTGTGGGATACGACAACGTTGTTGCTCAGTACATTAAGGGTATGTCAGTAATGTTATCGTGGCTCCGTGGACTCTGCAACCAATGTTTAGAAGAGAGCTACACTCCAATGGATTGTATCAAAGCTGTAATCATGCAAAAAAATTAAGGGTCGCGCATGGACTGCGCAAACTGTTGTGCCATTAGCCTATTGGCAAACTTTATGGAAGGATTGTAATTAAAGGGTAGGGACGGTGACGAATGAAAAAATGTGAGGAAGAGGATGCATGGATCCAATTTTCGCACATCGGCAGATGACGGAATAGTTTTTGGCACAGAATCAAATATTGTAAGTAGTAGAAACACATAAATGAAATATTAAAGGATGGGCTATTTGAAGCTTCAACAGCCGAAGAGCGTGCGTAAGAAAATGTCTGAAGGCGGACAAAGGAAAAGTGATGTACCAGGAAAGAAAAGTCTGGAAATCTATCCTCTGGAGAACAGCGTGATGATTAATTAATTAGATAGTAAGCACATAACTTTATGTGCAAAATATCTGCGGTATGTTGATGATTAAGTCTGTCGACAGCAAATGAGTTTCATTAGAAGTAACATCATGCGACTAAATCAATTTTCTTCTAACAATTGTTGAACACGATTTTCGCTTTCGATGTATATTATCTTATCTATGCTTTCTAGTACTTACAAGTAGGGTTGCCATATGTGTTCAAATCAAAATCTTCTAAATTTTTCTGAAAAATCAGAAAAAAGAATATTTCTGACGTAATAACCATGCAGACCGGCCCGTCCCCCAAGTCATAAAAAAAGCAAACTTTAAACCCCTTTGCTGCTTACGTAATACTTGAATGGCTCCTAACTTACATTAAGATTCTGCCTCCAGATTCCAAATTGATTGCACAATGACAATATTCCGTGTTTCCTCTTTCACACTTATGAGCGTTTTTAATTTGTGATCCCATCGTAGTTATTCTCAGCAACGTCCAATAAATAAGATATTTATTTAAATTTTCAGATCACCGCCTATCCTCTGCGCTACTTGTAGTATCCTACTTGGTTGCTTGCTTAAGGACGTAATTAAAAATAAGTTTGTCGGCAGACGGTCGGTTTCGCAGTCTCTATTAAAAAAAATATTCCCACTTTATTTAGGCTGGGATGGAAGAGAGTTCCAGGGGGAAAAGTAAGGTATGTTATCCTCCGGGACCTAAGGAATAAGTATGCAAGTTTTGAGTTAGATCGATCAAACGTCATAGATTCGTATAAAAAGTATGTCAGGGAAGGGGTGGGGTAAAAGGGGAGGGGAACGTGTCGCCTATATTACCCGCCGGGTTTTAAAGATTAATTACGCAAAATTTAGAATAGATCGGTCAAACGGTACAGATTTGCATGTAAAATATATCAGGGGGAGGAGAAGGGTAAGGATGAACGAAAAAATTCCGCTTCTGTTCCGCTCGGTTCCCAAAGTATAAATAGGCGTAGTTTTGCTCAGATCCGTCAAACAGTGTAGATTTGTACAGAAAGTATAATAGCTGATAATAGCTGGAGGGGAACGAGTTAAGTACGGGGGGTGGGGGTAAAAGTTGTGTTACCCGCCGTGTCCAAAATAATGAGCATTCCAAATTTTAGTCAAATCTGTCGAACGGTACAGATTTGTATGGAAAAGAATAAGTTTGCAAAATTAGGGTTAGGTCGGTTAAACGATGTAGATTTGTATACAAAATATGTCTAATGGATGGTAAAATGGAAGGGGTAAATGTTGCCAATGTTACCTGCCAGATCATAAAGAATAAGAATGCAAAATTTGGGTCAGATCGGACAATCGGTGTAGATTTGTATAGAGAACAGACAAACAGACACATGGTCATTGTTTTATATACACATGTAATCATGCTCGTATTCTAACTCAACGTTGTGTAAAAAATTTCATGTCAATCGAAAGGCTAAATTTCGAGTTTTGCGATCACAAACATAAGCAAACAGAATTTTTAAATACAAAAATAGATTATGTTTTGCTGGTTTACAAAAAATGATTCAGTCTTTCCCAAAAATATGGCAGAAACTTCATCAGGTCCAGCTGCTTTCTAACAATCAAGAAATATTTAATATAATATGAACTATATCTTCAATTTTTCAATTATCCCATTGGAAATTTCTCAGAAAACAAAGAAATCTATTTCTTATTAAAACATTGTTACAAACAACTGCCAACAACAATATCAACAAAATTAAATAATTTATCAAAAGTAGTAAAAGTAAAATAAAAAAAAAGTAGCTCGTTGGTCTTGTATTTAGGACTCTCGCCTCGTGATCCAAAGCTCACGGGTTCTAACTTCACTCCAGACGAGTAAGTTAATCCTATTTTTATACCACAAGCGTTTAGCTCAGTTTGAAAATAGTAAGAAAATTGATGTGACACGTATTCCGTGTTCGCATCTTTAATAATAATAATAATAAAAAAACGGCCATCTGCGTTTACTTTATATCTATCTTAACGTATAAATATTTATCTTTTTAAAAGGGTATAAGGTTCTGGCTCCAGACTCAGTATTTAACACGCGTTGACATTATTCCACGCATCCCCTATCATAATTTAGTGTCTTTAATGGGCAGCGACATTATTATCCCATCGCACTCATTCTCTGCAACGCCCAGGTGATAATATATTTTATATCGTTTTCAGGCCACTACAACGCACAGCTGCGAGCATTAGCGCCAATCCTCTGCGCCACTAGCAGTACCCAGCGAGCCTGCCCCCCACTGTAAGTTAATCACTTTCTAATTTTACAGAATCACTAGAGATCTGAAAGTTTCCTGCGAACCTCTTATTCAACTCATTATATGCTGATCCTCCAACCTATAATACAGTTAAGATCAATTTTTGCAAAAAAAATTATGCACTTTCTATATTATCCAGTTATTGTACAAATATATTTTTCCATGCTGCCTTACTTGTTACTTGAATTTATATTCTGCCTCTAGTTTTAATATTGAACGCACGAAAAAAATATTCCGCAATTCCTCTATCACATTTATAAGAGTTTTTAATTTGTGATCCCATCGTAGTTATTCTCAGCAACGCCCAATTAAAAGAATATTTATTTTAATTTTCAGAAAACGTGCCGCTCCTCTGCGCCACTAGTAGTACCAATTAGCCTGCCTTCACCTGTAAGTAAACGCTTTTTTAATTTTTCAGAATAACCAGATGAGAAGAATGATTCCTTAAAACTTCTTATTAAAATCAAAATTGTTCGATCTTTCACTACATGTCACATTGAACGTCATTTTTCTAATATTATTGGCATTAATTCTGGACTTTAACAGATGACAAGATTTTATGCACTCTCTATACCTTCCAGTTGTTATCAAATCTAGTTTTTCATGCTGACTTAAATGTTTTCTGCCTGGAAATTCTTCAACGCCCAGTTGATAGAATACTCGCTTTTATTTTCAGGCAACGATACCACACAGCCAAGAATATTAGCGCCGCTCCTCTCTGCCTCTATTCGAACCCAGCTAGTCTGCCTTCAACTGTAAGTTAAGCCTTTTATAATGGTTAGGAACAAACAGAGGGAACGAAAGTTTCTTGAAAGCTCATATTAAACTCAAAATTGTTCGATCTTTTACTACATGTCACATTTAACGTCATCTTTCCATTATTGCATTATAAATCATTAAACCATCTAGTTGTTGTACAAACTTAGTATTTCATGCTGCCTTAAGGGGAAATACTTATCTAAAAAGGGCAATTTTTGTGAATTTTTAAAGAAAACTTTTATAAATTATGGTATTTGTATTATTTATACATGAAAGTTAATACTTTTAAGAATATGCAAAAAAATTATAAATAAATTTTCAACATTGGCGGAAAATTCTTGGGTTTTATCGACTGCCGAAAAAAGGTCCTCCGCGGTGACCAACTGCATTTCATCTGTCATCATCGAAATAAAAATTACAAACAGATTATCAAAATTTATACTATAATTTAGTCTTTGAAGAAAGCGTTTTGAAAATATAGATTTTTGACTAAATGGCGGGCGTTTGAATTTAAAATAACGTTAAGGAAGCATTCAGGTTTATTATGCCGATTAAAAAAAACTTAAAAACTCACTTAAAAAACATCCTACGAAAAAAATTTATTTATAGAATAAGCACTATAAATTTCAAGTTGATCGGTTCAGTGGTTGCCGAGATATTTTGGCTTTTGAAAATTGAGCAATATATGAAAATAAACAAAGAGATTCCACTATTATGAGCTATAACTTTGTTATTTTCTAGAATTTAAGCTTGAAATTTTCATTTGATATTCTTAAGAAATCATGCGTTAAGAAAATTCAAAAATTTTAAAATCGATTTTTTCAAAATGTCTAGGTAGGTATCCCACCTAAAGTGCTTAGAAGTTCTGCAACTCCCCAGATATAATATTAATTTATGTTTTCAGATAACGACACCGCACAGCCAAGAATACTATCGCCACTCCTCTGCGCCACTAGTGATACCCAGCTAGCCTGCCTTCAGCTGTAAGTTAATAACCTACTTATTTTCCTGAATAACCAGAAAGATATGAAAGATCCCTGGAAATGTCAAATTCTACTCGTTAGATGCTTATTCTCGAATCCATAAAACAGTAAATATCATTTTTTAGGCAAAATTTAATGCATTTTCTATATCGTCCAGTTGTTGTACAATTTTTTTCATGTTACCTTACTAGTTAATTACATTTAGATTCTGCCTCCAGATTCAATATGTAACGTACAGCCCTCTGCACCGCTAGTACTTGCCTGTCTTCACCTGTAAGTTAATGACTTTTTAAATATTTGGAATAACCAGAGGGGTCGAAAGGTTTTGTAACCACTTATTAAACTCAGTATCGTCCGATCTTCCACAACATGTCACATTAACGTCATTTTTCGATTATATCTGGCGTTTATTCTGACTTTAATGGACGACAAGATTTAAGGCACTTTCTATACCGCTCAGTTATTGTGCAAACGTAGTATTTCATGATACTTTAAGTACGTAGAAGTCCTGCAACTCCCATCACAGAATATTACTTAATATTTTCAGGAAACGACACCGCACAGCCAAGAATATTATCGCCACTCCGCACCAGTAGCACCCAACTTGCCTGCCTTCTGTTGTAAGTTAATAACTTTTAAATTTTCCAGAAAAACAAGAGATCTTAAAGTTTCCTGGGAACTTCTTACTCAACTCATTATATCTAATCCTCTACACCATAATTTTGGGCAATATTTATTGCACTTTCTGTATCATTCAGTTGTTGCACAAATTTACATTTTCATGCAGCCTTACTAGTTGTTTGCATTTGGATTATGTTTCCAGTTTTAATATTTGATGCACGTTCTGCGCTTCCTCAATCAGATTTTAAGAGTTTTTAATTATCGATCGCATTTTGCTGACTCTCTGCAACGTCCAGTTGATAAGATATTTATTTGTCATTTCAGATCACCACACAGCGCAATCCCGAATATAAGCGCCACTCCTCTGCACCACTCATAGTATCCAACAAGCCTTCTGCTGTAAGTGAATCCCTTTTCAATTTTTCAGAATAACCAATGGAGTCAGAAGCTTATTATAAAACACAAAATTGTCCAATATTTCACTACGTGTCACATTGAATGTCATTTTTCCATTATTGCTATCTTAAATGGGCGACTTGATTAAATGCACTTTCTATACCGTCCAACTGTTGTGGAAATTTAGTTCATGCTACCTAGAAGGTAACCAGCCATGAGTTTCTGCAACTCCCTTCAAATTATATTTCTTAATTTTTTCAGGAAACTACATCCCACAGTCAAAAATATTATCACCACTCCTCTGCACCACTACAACACCCAGCTTGCCTGCTTTCTATTGTAAGTTAATCACTTTAAAAATTTTCAGAATTAAAAGAGAGATCTAAAAGTTTCCTGGAAACCTCTTATTCAACTCGTTATATGCTGATCATTTACTCAGTTGCCTTCAAATCAAGCTGCCTTACTATAGTTACTTGCATTAAATTTTGGCCTCCTGATACAAAATTGATTGCACACTTACAATATTCCAAAATTCACTTTTATATTAACGTTTTTAATTTCTGATCCCATCTTAATTATTCTCAGCAATGTCTAATAAATAAGATATTTATTTTTATTTTCAGATCACCAAGCCGTACAGCCCCGAAAATAAGCGCTTATCCTCCGCGCTACTTGAAGTACCCTACCAGCCTACCTTCACCTGTAAGTTTGTGCTTTTTAAATATGTCTGAATAACTAAAGGTGTCGAATTCTGTAATCTGAAACCTGTAATAAAACTCAAAATTGTCCGATATTTCACTACCTGTCACATAGAACGTTATTTTTCCAGTAATGCTGGCGTTCATTCTGTATTAAATGGACAACAATATTTTATTCACTTTCTTTACCGTGCAATTATTGCACAAACTTCGTTTTTCATGTTGCCTTGGTTGCCTAGAAATTATGTAAATTACTTGATGGAATATTTATTAATATTTTCAGGCAACGATACCGCACAGCCAAAAACATTATCGCCACTCCTCTGCACCACTCGTAGAAACCAGCTTCTCTGCCTTCCGCTGTAAGTTAATCACTTTTTAATTTTCCGGAACAACCAGAGAGATCTAAAAGTATCCTGGGAACCTCTTATTCAACTCGTTATATGCTGACCCTCTTCTCCATTATACAGTTGAAGTCATTTAAAATATTAAATTCACTCTCTATATCATCCAGTTGTTGCACAAATTAATTTTTTCATGCTGCCTTACGAGTTGCATTTAGATAATGTCTCCATTTTTAGTATTTGATGCACGTTCCGCGCTTCCTCTATCGCGTTTTAAAGCATTTTTAATTTTTTATCTCACGTTGCAGAGAATAATCTGCAACGCCCAATTGATTAAATATTTATTTTATTTTCAGACCACCATCAGCCCCGTGCATTAACGATACTTTGCATCATTAGCAGAACCCAACAAGCCTGCTTTCAGCTGTAAGTTAATCCCTTTTTAATTTTTAAGAATAACCAGAGGGGACCAAATTTCCTTGAATAATCTTATTTAACTAGAAATTTTCCGATATAACACTACATATTACATTGAACGTCAATTTTTTATTAGAAATAATAAAAAATTATGTTCATTTTGTATTTGATGGATGACACGATTTTATTTTTGGATGACACGCATTTTCTATACCGTCCAATGGTTGTACAAATTTAGTATTTCATACTGCCTTAAAATTAACCAGCCTTCAATTTTTGCAACTCCCATCATAGAATATTTCTTTATGTTTTCAGGCAACGACACCGCACACCCAAGAATATTAACGCCACTCCTCTGCACCCCTTGTAGCACCCAGCTCGCCTGCCTTCTGCTGTAAGTTAATCACTTTTTGATTTTCCAGAATAACCAGAGAGATCTAAAAGTTTTCTGGTTATTCAACTCGTTATATGCTGATCCTCTTCCGCGTTATACAGTTGAAGTCGTTTTTAGATATCTTTTAATGCACTTTCTATATCATCCAGTTGTTGCACATAATTACTTTTTCATGCTGCCTAACTCATTATTCGCAGTTAGATCGTGTCTCCAGTTTTAATATTTGATACACGTTCCGCGCTTCCTCTATTACGTTTTCAAGCGTTTTCAATTTGTGATTTCATCGTTCTTATTCTTTGCAACGCCCAATCGATAAGATATTTTTTTATATTTTCAGATCACCACACCACAGAGCCCCGTAAATTATCAACACTCCTCAGCGCCACTAGTAGTACCAACTAGCCTGCCTCCATCTGTAAGTTAATGCCTTTTTAATTTAAAAAAATTAACGATTAAAAAATTTAATATTAACCTTATATTTAACTCAAAATTTTCCCATCTTTCACTACGTTTCACATTGAACGTCTTTTTTGCATTATACTCATATTAATTTGAAATCATTTTTCCTTTATTTCTGGCTTTCTTTCATTTTGCCTTTAATGGTCTGAACAATTTCATGCACTTTCTATGCGGCCCAGTTGTTAACATATGTTTTGTGTTTTCCAGATAACCTAAGCTTCGCAAGACCCTCCTTTCAGCAGTCCTCGAGGAGGTCCCAGACTCGTCCACCACGAGATGTGAGTTGATTTTTTGACTTTTATGTGGCGAGGAATTGAAATGGTGTGCAGTTGCTTTTTTAGCTTTACTACAGAAGAATTTATTACTTATGATAACCTGGAATTAATTATTTTTATAATACTTATGTATGTGTATTAACGGACGTTTGGAGCAGAATTAACTGTCGAATCTGAATAAAATAAGTTATAAAATAGCTACTGTTCTTATCTGCATTCCTTGAGTAAAATATAAAGGCGAACGTTTTGCAATGTGAACGAAGTCCACTACTATTTCTCATACTTTTTTTTCTCATTTATTTCACATTTTTGTATGGTTTTGATAAAAATTTTCATTCATTTGATAAAATTGAAATTTATTTATTAGGTTTCATATATTTCAAATTCACTATCTTCCTTAATCAACGCTTAGTAAATTATGTTATGAAATAATAACTTATCCAACCATGACCCAGAAATTGCCAACAAAGTGGCGCAATATTTCATGGGAAAAATAAGAAATTTTCTCCACTATATAGACATTGATGACAATATTGAAAAGACTTGTGAAATGTATTTTAAACGATTATCTTATATTGATAAATAAATGATTTTCATCATTCAGCTGGTTTCATTAGAATTTATGTTAAAAAACTTTTTTCAATATATATTTCTGTGTGAAATTTGAAACCTATCCATAAAAATGCGATAAAAAATTCGATAGAAGCTTTGAGAAAAAAATCTTAATTTCGATCGCTTTGCTGAAGAGTCATTTTAAAGAGGTTCAAAGATTATTACTTAAAATTCTGATACGATTCCTTCTGAGTTTTTAGCAAAGTTTGCGTATAGGTAACTTCGTTATTAATACTTCCCGATCGTCGTTAATTTCATTGTGAAAATTTTAAATTAACTCCCGATCGGAAGTTAATTTAAAATTTTGTTTTACGATGCACATTTAAACTTAATAATTTAGTTGTCTCTCCATCCGTTTGTCTGTCCGTCCATCTGTCTTTTCGTTTATCTGTATGTCTGTCTGTCCGTCCATAACTTCATGTAACGTTCGTAATTTTTTTCGAATTCACGGCTACTAAGCAAATTGAACGGCCGGAGATGCAGCTTGAACCCCGGGCAACCCAACAAACATAAACTGGCCGTTCAACGTATTTTGCTACCGCCGCTTCTCCGTGGACCGCCAAAAGGATACTATAAATATATACTAGGCCTTAGCAAATATGTGAACCTATGTTTCATTATTTTTGTCGATTTACAGCTGATATCATTGATACTTCTATCTAGTCGAGAATTTTGTAAAAAATCGATTTTATGTTCCACCACACCAAAAAAATAAAATAAACAAACAATCAACGAACAGATAAAAATAAATGCATATAAAAAGCGAATTCTTTTGTTGTTATTTTTTCAATTGCCTCAGCAATTGACGATTGCGTGATTGCTTTCGACTTCAAATATTATCAACAACTTCTTCACTATTCAAAGTTTATCATAAACATATTGGTCAAAAGGTTATTATATTTCAATTACTAATTTCAAAGATTATCGTACCCAAACTCAAATAAATATAAACAAATATTTTTAAATGAGAACCTTATCACTAGATTTTTCCTACAGAAGACTAATCAGTAACTAAGATGAATTATAGAAGTCTCCCAGAGACAAAGCTATACAAAGGTAAACCTATATGAAAGTCTTTATAGGGTAGCCCAGGACCTATGACCTGAATGAGCTGGCTTTAGTAGTCACTCGTCGACCGAGTGCTTGATTCCAAAAATTTCAATTTCCCCAGACAGGCGCAACCCGCCGACGTCTTTGGGAAATACATTCGTCGCGGGTCGCGTCGTCTCCTCAGAATTGAGCCAAGTTTCACACTTTTTTATTTTGATCCGAAAATTCACAAATCTAATAATTTTCGACTTTTTGTCCGTTCCTGAAAATGAAAACTTTTCCCGAAACTCTCTTTGGGACCTTATTGTTTTTATTTTTAAGGACTTCCCCCCTACCTCCCTCCCACCGGGTCCTTCACTAAAACGATATTTGATTTTTCGATTTTTTTTATCACCTCCATTTTTTTTTGATATTCACTCAAAATCACCCATATTAAATTTTCCAGCCATCATGCTGAAACGGTTCGATTTCCACTCTTTTAAATAGATTAGTCCTAACGATGAAATCAGATGAGATGTTTTGATGAAATTGTGTTTATGTGCATTTTATTCGAGACCTGAACCATATTTACGATATTGCGGGAACCGTCTTTGATAATTTCTTAACGGTGTCTACAGAACCGTGGAAAGGAAATTTCTTGGATAAGTTGATTATATTTTGACCGATAATATAAAGTTCATGTACATTTTTCAAGGAAGCAGTTAATTTAAAAAAAAAAAAGTTAATAAAATTGTCTCGTAGAAACACGGCAGAATATCCGAAAATGAAAGTCGAGGGAATGTATGAAAGTAACGGGAATGTAAATAAAAATTACTTTGGGAGCAGTAAAGGTTTTCTGGGCTATTCTTCCGTGTTTCTACGACCATTCTGGCCGACTTTTAGAACCCATTGCAGGGTCCATCATCAGGGCTGATTTGTTGATGATGGTTTCCAAATTTGAGACCACCTGTCATCATGTCATGATGGATAAAATATGTATATCTCGATGTGTTCCTGCCTTTATTACACTATTTTTCGTTTAAAGTCAGAGGTTTATAATAAATGTGGGATATTAAATAGCGGAAAACTGCAATGACGTACTTTCTGTAAATATTGAAACGTGAATTTGTTTTACGAATATCAGTGTAAAACTGTCCTTTTCCGGAACTTGTGATTATTTACAGAATATTACAATATTTAATCACATTCAAGCTCAAATATGCGTCAATATTACTCCCCCATCCTAAATGTTTTGTGCCAGGAAAAAAATCTAGCATTCTATCCTCTGGAGAACGGCATGATGATTAGTTAATCAGATAGTTAACACATAACGTTATATGCCAAAATAAATGGGGTATGTTGATAATTAAGTCTGTCGACAGCAAATTAATGAGTCTCTTTAGAAGTAACATAGTGTGACTAAATCACTTCTAAGAATTGTTAAGGAAATATCTTATAAATATTATATATCTATATATAGAATATATCTATATATATATATAGTATGATTGTGTTAGATATGTAAATAATTGTATGCATTGACTATTGGTGATATGAATCCTGGGCATAAGAGTGTATTATTCATACCGCGGTCTCCTCGGCCATACATACGGTCCGCGTGTGGATACTGGTGTACTGGTGTGTAACTACGGACTGTAACGCTCTGTCGTCGCGTCATTATGTCTACCGTATATCAGACCAACAACGTCCTAACGATGACCATATTACACAGACATCACCCCCTTGTGCGGCCGCCCTCTGGATTCTGTGCGGTATCGCGGGTCCATGATCGCCGTGCACAGACCTCTTTACTAACGGGACTTGTGTGCAGCGTGGTCAGGATTGGGGGGGGGTGGGGGGAGGTGCTCATATTGTGCAGTGTTGGCCCCGCGGTGGGGTGTATCTGGTGCGTGCGGTAGAGTGTGCGGGAGAGATGGGGGTTGGGGGTGCACAGGGGAAGACGTTAGGGGGGGGAGGCAACACATGACAGTTTCTGCAGGTGAGATACAATGTAGTTATTGTCTTAAGGCGCCTTTCTTTAAGGCCGATGTTTGAAAAATCATGTACTCTTTTGGTACGAATTGATGATTCTCATTATGCCTTTTCAGAACGGCGTTCCACGATTCTGCATCTCGTAACATTTACTACGATCAAATTGTTAGGAACATATTTATAATATCCCGGCTACTCCATATGAGTGAATGATTTTTATACAACATCTGGCTCTATCTTTCTCACAGATGATGAAATAGATGTTAACTTTATCTATTGAGATTTCATAGCATTCAGGCATGGAAATCCTTCCAAAGTCAGAGAATTCACGACGTTGGTTCACGCTGTGTGAGCAGGATGAGGCGCGAAGGTCGAGTCTAGTGGTCACTCCAATCAACAAGGGAGGCCCCGCTTTTAAGAGTACCTTACAGGGGCTTGCGCGGATTCCAGACTTATGACATGAGCGTCATCCACAACCTCAACTAGCTCAACGTTCATAAACCAGAAAACTCCAATTTCAGTTAGATCTCCCCATTCTGCCCTTTACTCTTTGTTCTGAAACTACTATATACCCGGATATAACGAGGTATTCAAATCATAAAGAGGTTAGCTGAAGACTGTATGTAATGATTGCGCAATATTTATGCAATACAATTATTGTAATGCTACTAAGCATTTCTTATTGAATTCCGTGTATTAAATTGTTAGTAAAGTAGTATAAAAATCCCCATGCATTAAAATATATTCGTTCGGAAGACATTCCCGTACAAGTTGAACCAATATTACCCAAGCAATCGCAATATTATTTACACATAATTACTCCCATCTCAATTCTTCCAAAATAAATACATTTAGATACTGAAAATAATTAACCGTAATAGATAATATAAATGTGTTCCTTAGCTGTTACACAGTGGCGGTATGATCCACTCTGATACTAATGAATGGTAGATTCTTCCACACGTCCGGACAGCAACTCCGTCCGCAAATGATGTTCTGGAACTGAGGGCTTTGTCTATAGTCTCTTGGGCAGCGCCTCCGCTCGCAAGCGCTGGTCCCGAACTGAAGGGCTTTGTCTGTAGTCTCTTGGGCAGCGCCTCTGCTCGCAATTGCTGGTCTCGAACTGAAGGTCTGAGTATAGAGCATCCGCTCCTTTTATACTCAAGATTGCGACATACCTCCGAAATCCACGCTAGTGCAGTGCTTCATCCCATGCGAGATGACTTCATCGCCGGTGCCTGCCATTGGCCCGATTCAGTCACCAAGATGGTCGAGGGTTGGCTCAACCCGTCGAAAGGCAACGCGCGCCTGTGATTAGTCCATTTCGTTAAAATAAAAGTAAAGTAATCGGAACAGTAATTCTCGCTACATGCGAGAATTACTGTTCCGATTCAGAAATAATAAAGGCTCGTTCGCACCTACTTACATTACACCATACTACTATTAGGATTGTCATAAACAATATTAATTTAACACAGAATTATATCTATGGTTTAATAAAGATCTAAGAAATATTATTTGTATAGCTGAATATTCGATTTTTTTTCAGCCTCTTGCAATACGTAGAATCCTGAGAAGAAATAAACCACGTTTTACTTTTAAACGATTCTAAATAGAAGAAATATAGTTTTGATGTCCATACTTGGTTTTTTGAATATTATTTTTTTAAGATTTTCTGAATTTATTAAATCTATCTCTTTCTCAATCATCACAATCTTTGCACTCAGTTTTAAGTAAAAAAAATTAATGAATCAAATTTATAAAATAATAATGCACAAAATGAATTTAAAAAATTCAATGAATCTAATACCACTTCTAGTTCCTCAATTTTTTAGCTTGGAATTTCGTCTTCTCGCCCGACATATTTTTCGATGAATTTCCTTTTAGCTGCAGTTTGCTGTATTTATTTCACTCCTGACAATAAATTTATGTCTGACTTCAAATTTACTTCCATCGTTTCAAAGGTAAGTTTGTAGGATTTCATAACCCGTTGTGAGGGCATTATCAATCTGATAATTACCTCACACGACAAAACGCATTTAACGGGAAAAAAGGTAAGTAGAATTTAAAAAAAACAAGTGTGTTGTTATTGTCGTGCGGACAAAATTTCTGCCTCAAACATTAGAAAACATGAAATTTTTATTATTTTTTACCGTTCATCATCTGAGTATATTTGTTGATAATATGCATAAAACGTGAAAGGATATATAAATAAATAATTAAGCTCATCCAACTGCAAGTACATTTCTCAGCGGTACGGGATCGGTGTCTCGGCTCAATGACCACCAAAGGGTTACATATTTATTGTCGCCTAGCACGCGATTCTATAAATGGCTCGAGATAATCGGCTACTTTATTACTAAGT
>JADDOH010007568.1:0-25273 GCA_016648135.1 Agrypnia vestita
AAGTATTTCTCGATATAATTGAATGTTTTGATTGCAAAATTAAAAACAATAAACGCTTGAATTATAAGTATTAAATAAAATATTACTTAAGAAACTTTTTAAAAAGTTTCGAAAATTGTACCATATAGTCGCTATTTTAACCACAGAAAATGGTTTTCGTTAGTCGCTATTTTAACCATAGAAATGGTATACTGATGAAAAAGAGCAAACCATAAAATAAAAATATATTATGCAATATAAATTTTGTTTTTTTCATAGTAACACAAAAAAATCCTCAAAGAAAAAACATAAGATACTCACTAATTCAGAATCAGATTAATTACTTTCATCACAGGGTTTTATCTCGGTGTTTTATGGTTTGGTGGCAAGGCAGTCGTGGGGGCGTTCGAAGGGCTTGTGTCCTGAATACTCGCCTGCTATGGCCCGTCAGGGTTTTAACTCGTTGTGTTATGGTTTGGTGGTAAGGCAATCGTGGGGGCGTTCCACAGGATTGTGCCCGCATATACTCGCCAACTATAGCGTTCCGAGTTAGCCTACGTTCTTGGTGTTGTCTAGATTTCAAATATTTATCCATAGTTACGTGTAAAAATCTTATTAAAAATAAAAATAGATCGTTTGACACATAAAAATAACGAATGTTTAATGTGTAACATTTCAATTTATTAATTAACTTTGTAAACACCACTTATTTATTGAAAAAATTCAACATGTTTCGAAGCCAATGGCTTCTTAGTCAGGATAACAAAAATATAATTTAAAAATCGAAGTATAGATCAAAATATTAAACCTTAATCAACCGTACTCTTTCTATATTGTTTTCGCTTTCGCCAAAACCCAAGCAACCGCCAACTCTGTCCTACATGAAATGTGTAGTATTGTCGTGCTCTTTCTTGCTCGATTTAACTGCGATGTGCAATATTCTTCTCTCTTTCACACACTGGCCGAAAATACGAGATTAATGTATAAATATTTTTTAATTAAAAAATTAGCACATTCCTAACAGTTTAATTTAGTCATTTTGGTGTGAAAATGTCTATTCAATGATTATAAAAAATGTGACGTTTTAGTTTTCGTAAATAAGATAGATATTTCATATTTTCTATGACAGGTAGACCTACGTTACATCACCGACACACAGGAGTTATATTTTTGTAACTATTAATCGCCAAATTTTCTAAAATATCTAATTTCTATCCTTTTTTAACATATGTTTATTAAAACTACGCTATTTCTGTTTTTAAAAAAGGAAAGAAACTAAATATTTAAGAAAATTTTGGATTAATACTAACAAAAATATAATTAATATTCAAACTCCTATTACTAATATATTACGTCCCCTCTTCTGCTCCCAATAACCACCCCCACATACCCACCGAACTCTAATCACCACCCCGCTCCTCATGTCATCCTTTTCTATTAAGTTTAGTATTAGTAACATTACTGAAAATGATGCGTTAGCATCGCAAACGTTCTAATCGTTATAAATAAATGGATAAAGTAAACAAAGTTATATTTTTTAAATATGTTATTTAATAATTTTATAATTATTAAGTCTGTTAGCCTAAAGCAACATTTATTTGATTTCTCTGAATTTATTTAAATAAATAAGTAATAAGCACTTTTGTTAGAAAGGTCAAACGTATTGTTTTGTCATAGACTAATTGCTTAACAAATTTCAGAACATCAACTATGGTTTGAAGTCTGGCTTATTCAATTTGATCACCCGTCCGTTTACAAAATTACCGCAAATAAAACAAACTTTATGGTTTGTTTGAATGTTAATTGGGAAAACTTTCCAACTCTCAGTTTATCCGATTCTACATTGTTAAGGTTCACACTGTATTTGTTATGATTCGTACAATGGAATATTTTAAGATATAATTTTTAAGCGAAAATTAAATTTCTCTTTAAACAAATTTACCATCAACAGGTGGTTAATAATCCTGATACAATAAAATTTAAGTTGGAACACGGTAGAGAAATTTGATTACGGAACACAGTTAAAAGAGGAAAAATTAGAATCATTATATACAATTGATGAGGATGAAAAACAAATTAAAACTCAAACAATACAAAAGCGCAAGAGTTATAAGGTCAGCGGTATAAAGTATCAGATCAAATGACGTGCGAATCCTTCAATTCAATTATAAACACCTATTAGACGTTCAAAAGACTGTGAGCCATGTGAGGGAATTAGAAGGAAAATCACCACTTTGTGTTGACGATAATGCAGGACGACTTGTTTGAATATAATTTTCTGATAAAGAGTGTCAATTTCACATTTGATAACTGATATTAAAAACGTACGAGTGTATTTTAGATTTGTTTTATCAAAAGCATAATAATTTTAATATTTTCACTCTTGCTTTAGAATTAGTAACAAAATGGTTTACTATCTGTATTTTAATGCTTTTGCAGCTGGTCTCCTAATGTTATATAGAATCCCAATTATAATAATTTTCCGTATATATAAAATAAAATAAAATAACATTGATAACGATCTAAAAGTCTAAATATTGGGGGTTCTTGCTTCAAAAAGTCATCACCAACTAAGATGCTCGTCACATTTCTGGTCCAGACGTGATCAGCTTCCCAAGACTCATGCGATTTGCTTTTTCCATCTCGCATTATGACATAAGTTCTCCGGCAGTTCCTGTGTACCGATGTAGGAGCACATATGTACGCTATATTATGGCCGGAATACATTCGGGGAAATTTTATTACAAACATAAATCACTCGAGAGAAACATCGAAATGATCTATAAACGTCTAACTTTTCACAAGCATTGTGTAAACTACTTTAAACGTACCGGAAAAGTATTACAAGCTATTTCAAGATTATTTATATTTCACGGATGAAACTGTAAACGGAAATGATATTAAATTACAAATAATTCACAGATATTATTTATAATTTGTGAGGATTTTAGTATTTTAAAGTTTGTACAACGGAAACTTATAGGCCAGCATTGATACGATAAAACATATATATTCAAGAACACATTCATATTTGTGAAGTTGTAATTTTTCAGAACAAAGTTCTGTGAAATTTTTAAATCAAAATAATTAATCAATTAGAAAGATATACAGAAAAATCTAATTCACGAAAAAATAAATGGTTACTATCGTGATTCAAACCCAGGTCACCTCCTTTCCGGGGCCGGTGCTCTGACCACAAAGCTATAGTAACCCTCTATGTTTCCGTGAATATATCGACCTTATGTGGTTCTTATTTTTATTAGCAAAGAATCGCCGACTAGATGGACTGACGTGGTGAGATCTGTAATTAATAATACGAACGCAGATAGAAGCAGATAGCGCCGAATAGCGATGGATGTGGTGTCATCTTCATCAGTCATATAGTATGGTATTATTGGGTGGGGAGGGACTTATGAGTCCACCGTACAGCCATTAATAATTATAATACAAAAAATAATCATTAAAACCATTCCTAAAAAAGTAACCCATAAAAACCAAGTTTTTACTATACTCCCTTTCTTTTTAAAATATAACAATAATTAAAGAAGAATTAAAATATGTAACATAACACTAAACTTACAGGAATTTAATGTATTTTTAAAATGTCTGATGTTTTGCGATGTCAAGATTTTGATAGATTCAATTATCATCAATATCGTACCTTATGAATTTACAGCGTCAAATGATTCAGTCAGAATCAGATTTGAGTAATGTTGAATTCTTCAAAACTAAGCAGAAATCTAAAAGAAATTAATGAATATTTGATTTCTTCCCAAAATACCCCATTTTGCTGTCATCTGTGAATCAATTGTTATAAATTTTCGAAATTTGTAGTTATGTACCTATTATACCGACGGAGTAATTCAAATTTTAAATATTCCGTGGCGTCGTCGTTAGGTCGTCGTTGTAAGTAGATATCTTTGTAATGATTACAATTTGAAAAAACTATTAAAATTTCTTAAAATCCAAAATTATACTTTAATTATTAATCTTTTGTAATGAAAATTTGACAGATCTTCTTGATCGTTGCCACGAGTCTGCTTGCAAAGTTTCAGCTCGATTGGATCACGGGAAAAGGGTTAGAAATCGATCCAAAGTTTTTTCGTCAAGGAAACAAGGGGGGGGGGGAAGGGAAGTAAAAACCTTTTGACTTTCCTATTGTAGATATATTTTCAAGATATTAAAGTACTATCTCTCACCTCGTGCCAACACACCAAACACCTTATGCCAAACCTTTAAAGATTATTTCATAAATACATTCCACCTCTCAGACTATATAAGTAATTGATAAAGTATAAAGGGCCAAATAAAAATACCAACTGTTAGAACCACCATGGCACAACATCACTATATATACTTGGGAGTTAAATCATACAATATACCGTTGTCATAAAACAAATTTCAAGAAAAGTTTTCAAAATACGAACAGTTTAAGAAGGAATTTAAATCCTTGAATTTGTATTGTAACATTGCCTACATGTTTCAAAAGGTTTCTGTTTATTACAAATTTCTACTTTTGATCCTTCCATAAACTCGAATTATTGGCTCATATTACGGTGAGTATAAAGGAATGTTCAGAATGCAATAACGTAGGCATAAATTATTTTATAAAAATCATTGTATGTATCTAATGTACAAAATAAATAAATAAAAATTGTATCCCGTTAATAAGCAATAATAAAGTATACACGACAAAATAATAGCTTAAAGATTACCTTGAAGTCATCCTCCTCCTCTGATATTATTGATTATTTAATATCTAGCAATCTGCGATACCTATCTGTTTCTGTTCGGAGATATACAAACGGCATTTCTTTACTTAACCCACCTTCATCATAATATTATTTATCCAAATAATTACAGATATCTGTATTGCCTCCTTCAGAATGTCAATATTATGAGTGCTTCAGTTTGTTCAGTAAATACTACGAATACTTATTACATATAAATATTAGTTCAGTTCTTGCCCTTAGCTTTACAGTGGCTTTAGCAGAACATTGAAGTACGAAATAATCTAGATTAACACGTACTTTGGAAAAGAAGATAAATGTATTTGTAATTTCGTTATCTTTCAATGATAATATTATTCGGATTACCATGTAACGTTGAGTAAGGTAAATATATTATATAATTTTATTTTCTGTACGAATTATATCTACCTACAACTAATGAAAAATGTTCTTGGATATATATGATGAGAATGTGCTCGGTTATGATTACATCAAAATGTATGTGAAAATATTTTTTTTCCAGAAATATGCTATCGATATAGCAGATTATGCATTAGTTATATTTTCATATTTAATCTGTGGTGAAATTTTATCTTGTGTACCTTGCCCAATATATGAAATTCTAAACATAATAATTTCGTTGTCTGTGCATCTGTCTGCCCATGTATCCGTCTGTCTGTCTATCTTTCCCCGTATCTTCGTGTTACGTCCGTAAGTTTGTTCGAATTCACAGCTAAAAAAAAATTTAACTTTATTAAAAATTAAAAATTGTATATTGTATTTGTTGCTATCTTATTCATAAACTCTGTAAATATTCTTAACATTAATTATATAGATGCAAGCTGTTATAAAAGTTATTGAGCTAATTAACGCCGATTTATCGGCACTGAAACTGAAACTGATTAAATTTTTTACCTAGTGTAAACGTGCGGCTATTTTTATAAAAGATAAAATAGTAAAAATAGCATGTCTAGAAGTGCTCATCTAAATCAATCGCAAAATAAAAATGAATTTTTAAGCAGATGGTTGAGCAATTAAGTATTTTTAGCTGTAACTCGTCAAAAATGACGGTACTTTAACATGTCGGTTCCTAAAAAATAAGTGTTTACTTATTTATAGCCGAAACCCATGAAAAGGTAAGTTTTGATCATTTTTTAAATCTTTCCCCTGCCAGCAGTTAATGTTAATTTTAAACCCTTGGCGATTGTGCTGGGTGAAACATGAAATGGTTCGCGTCTTTGCTAAGTCCTGTATGTTCTCTATTTTTGACGGGTAATAGAGGCTCGGCGGTAGCAATATCGCTATCGTTTACCTATTACGCTATCGTTTGCTGGCCCGGGGTTCAAGCCCCATCTCCGACCGTTAAATTTTTTTTAGCTGTGAATTCGAACAAACTTACGGACGTAACACGAAGATACGGGGATATATAGACAGACAGTCGGATACATGGGCAGACAGATGTAAAGACAACGAAATTATTATTGTTTAGATTTTCATATATTGGGCAACGTACACAACATAAAATTTCACCGCAGTTTAAATATGAAAATATAACTAATGCATAATATACTATATCGATAGCATATTTCTGGAAAAAAAATATTTTCACATACATTTTGGTGAAATCACAACCGAGCATATTCTCATCATATCCAAGAACATTTTTATCAGTAGATATATACATATACTATCATTGGAACTTAATTCGATCGTCGTCTATTTAGTTCTAAATGTTTAGCTCGGCGCTACTCTAAAATTCTTATGTTAGATTTATTTGAAAGAAATTTATTGCACAGTAAAAACATAAATTAACATTTTTAGTTAAACTCTTGGCATAAATATACTTGAGTTCTATCGATACTGAGCAGGAAACTGTACATTCATTGATTGATTAATTTTTATTGCCTTAAGAGATAAAATATTTTTATACTAGTGAAAAAACATTTCCACAAGAAATATGTCTTTGATGTTACATATATGTATTTATATATAGATCTCATGTAGTAGATTAATTTAAAGTTAAATAGAATATGTTACGATCAAATATTTCTAAGAATTTATGTTTATATTTTAGAACCTATTTGATTTGTATTTAATTACATGAGGATTTCGTAGAAATAATAATACTTAGGAGTGAAAATATTATTTATTCCCAGGAACGTTACTATGCATGGATAATTCCTGAATAGCATTTTATCCATGAACATTTCAATTAATAATAAAATTCTTAAATATTCTATTTCCATAATTTCTGACTGGAGGAATATAGTTGTTTTTGTATTTGAAGAAAATGTCTACAAATTACAGACACAAAGGCAAGGGCAATCTTATTGACTTTTTTTAATAGAAATCGACACTTCACTCCGATGTACAGTTAGTCGTAAGATACTCGCCTTATGATCACGTGGGTGGTGGATGAGGCCTTGAACCTTCAACGTAGGCTGGTGAGGGATACCCTCTATCTGAATAGTTCATAACAAAATTATGACTATAATTAGTTATCATAGGTACTTAGAGGGACTGCACCTATAGAAACAATAGTAGTGATAACAAAAGAGCTCAAGTTATGTAGTCCATTCAACTTAGGATTATGGACAAATTTGGGACTAACGCCACCATATTGAATTTTTGTCAGCTGTCAGATCCTATTACCATGCGAACTCACGACTATTTCGATCATTTTGTAAGAAAAATTTTTTTTGTCACCATGCCAAAAACGATTAAAAGTGATTTCGAGGAATTGTTTTGAAAATGCACACATTTTTTGAAGAGGAACAACATCTCAAAGCCACCATTTGATTACGCATTGCCACCGCTTCAGGCATGGCATTATAATGATTTTTCCCTAATCACATATTAATTTAACTATTCCATTTTTTCAGGTATTTCTGAAAATTGTTTAAGAGATTAAACGGCCATGGAATTTGCTACAAAAATATCTACACCCAGAAAAAAAACAATTAAATTAAAGCATTAATGGAAAAATTTATATTGATGACTTTGATTTGGGAGTCATCAGGAAACGAGTGCAAGAATTCTATACATTAATTAAAGAATTATCCACATTAACAGCAAAGGGTGTCGAAAAAATATATAAATTTTCTCATATTAGAAGTTATACTTCTTTGGCATATATAAAAAAAGACACTTGGTGTATTGTATACATTGCATTAGAACATGGCTGGATCGAACTTAAAGTACACAACATAGACTAGACTAGACAATGGATTTAAAAAAATTCTGGAATAAAAAGAAAAATGGAACAGTAAGTACATAATTCAATTGATTACAATGATATTATTACGAAAAGTATATCATCAATTAGAAAACAACAAAAATAACAACCCTCGGAACATATGCGATTTTTATTACACCATTTTCACACGACTTGATTTCGCCACTTACAAGAATGATATTAGTTAAATATCACTTGCAAAATCACCATCTTCGATTGGTGAGTCGTGAATTTAGGGTGTGAAAATATTCAGTTGTATGATGCGCGCTCTTTCCTAAACACTCCTAAATTAATGTTGCACCACAAAGCAACCGCCGTATCAATTAATCATTTGACCCTTGACATTATACTTTCCTCGCAAAATATATATTCCAGTTAATAAGGTTGCCCTGTATTGAAATTCATATTTCCTCTCGGAATAGATACTTTCGTTCGTAGAATCACAAGATGAAAAGCAAGACCCAGCAAATGATTTCTCTCTGTGTTCCTTCAGCCGATTAATGGGTCACAAAGCACAGCTAATAGCCTTGTTGTGGGGAAACTGCGAAACCAGTTGCGGCGTTCTGGATTCCGTTTCTAATACCCAGGCAATTTTCCGGTAGAGAGAAAGAATTTAATTATAATAACTAACTGGACGGTTACAAAACTGAACCAATTCATTTTGATTGCATTCTTTTCCATAAAAAATCAATTTTTCAAATTTAAAATAAATTACTTTCACACTAGAAGTTTCTACACAAATCTCATAATGACTAGACTGTTATCGAAACTTCGAGAAAGAAATTTGTGTATAAAAACGAGTGTGTCTTGCTGCACAGATCAGTTTTTGCGATGTTGACGGCTAACTAGCGCCATCCACAAAGAAACGAACCGCACGGCGTGTGTTGCTAGCGCGTGAATAATACCAGCGATAATAAATCAAAATAGTGCCCGCGTGTGAAGTTGAACAGAATATTCGAGAAAGTGATCGATGCATTAGAAACAACATAATAATAAAAAGTGTTCTTCGGAGGAGTGATTAGAGATAATTCGTGCGAATTAAGAAACAGGGCGATAATAAATATGTGAAATATTCTAGAAACATTACTGTACATTTAAGAATAGTGAACAGAATTAATTCGTTTGCAGTGCCTTTTGGTAAATTAATAAAAGCTTTACATTATTTTTAGTACTTCATTTGCCTCCCTCAGCCACGTCCCGTCAAAATATATATTTTATGAACTCATTTAATAAAATATTTATCTACATACGATAATCTTCCTTCGAAGACTTAGTTTATTTTATTATTATTAAGAGGCGTGCCGGACAATGACCAGAGCACAACACAGCGCCAGTCTTGACAGCGCTATTCCTTTTCTTACATTACATTTTTCCTTTGCTTCCTTACATCTCCTTTCCTTTAAATCATTCAAATCAATTATACCACAAGATTTATCATAACTACACATATAGACCACACAGCACACAAAAAAATAATATAATTATATTTAATACTCAATTTAGAAATTACATAAAATATTTCATTTTCACATGTCCTTCGTGCGGGATTAACCCTTTAAAAGTATTTAATGTTAATAAATTAATACACAAATATTTTCAAGCATGATTTTAAAAGCAAATTTCAAATAAAAAAATATATTTCAAAAATAAACAAGAAAAAACTTTCCACAAAATACCTGTTTGTTGAATAACGTGTTTCGGGGCCAATGATCCCTGCATTAGCATACAACGTAAACTTAAAACTAAAATGAAACTATGCGCAGTACCAAAATCAAAAAAATAATGTATGGAAGATGAATAAAATAAAATAAAAAGGTAATGTGGAAAAAGGGACATCAAAAAGGGCATGATATTTAATTTGCAGTTATTGTAGCAAATATATTTTCGATAAATTGAGAAATAAACGTCTGTTACGAAATATAAATTACTTCGCCTTATTTTGTATTTTGCCACTATGTGGATTGTCATAGGAAATCGACTCGGCTCTCTCGTGAAGCTAGGCATCAAATTAAGAAAAAATAGTAACCCACAATTATCATCCTTGGGTTGTATATGTATGTACATTTGTATTTGGAATTACATTTTTTAATAATATTGTTACACACCTCGGTTCACAATCTTTTTTATCAGCAGCACTTGACGTAAACGTAATAAAACATATACATTTCGCACTCCCGCAAATATAGAGTCGTATCTCAAAAAAGTGCATTTTACAAGAAAGCGAAAAAACGAAAAAAAAACACGTTTTTATTTTTTTTCTTTTTTTCCTTTGGTCATTATTTTGAGTCTAATATATGGTTATATTCATAAAGAAACAAGCTTTTGTATGATATGGAAGTCATTACATTTCCTTTTGAAAAATTTGAGTTGTGACTCTTTTTTATTTCACTTTAAGAGGTTTTTAAAATAAAACACTGTGAATTTTGAGTTATAACAAGGATTTTATTATTTCAAATCAGAATAATGTAAGGAAATGACAAAATGTATAAAGATATTAAAGTATTTTAAGATTTAGTTTTTGAACAGGTCTTCAAAAAATGATGCGTAATGTCGTGGAATATGATTGTGCTGCAGCAGGCTCATGAGATCTTCTTTTTTTTGTATCCTGACGAAAGGGTTATGGGCTCTGAAACATGTTGATTTTTTTCAATAAAAAAGTGATAGAAAATGATTCTTATGGTCATAAATAAGAATCATTCTGAGAGGATTGGTAAGAATTATTTCGGTTACGAGATTTTTCGACCACTATATTTTATAAAACTTGGTGTTTACATAAGTTGTGTGCATTTTTTTCCTAATGAAGAGACAAAAATATTTCAAACAAATAGGCAATTATGTACTCATATATTTCATATTTCAGATCATTATAGTAAGAATATTTTTCTTTAGTACACATATTACACTTTTATTTTATTTATTTTATTATTTGTAATTTTAAAATATTACCAAATATCAAAAAGCACATTTTCCATTAAACATTTATTACAGATAATGAGATAACGGATCAAGTCCCAACTTCTTAGAAATAATTAATTGGCTTTGAAACATGTTGATTTTTTTCAATAAATAAGTGGTTTAAACAAAGTTAATTTATATTAATTATAATTATGTTACCACAAAATAAATTTGCTACATTTGAAGAAGGAATTATGTACTCTTTCTTTTTATTTACTTCTTGCTAACGTCCTAAAAGTTTGTCGCGATAAAAACCTACTTGACTCAAAGAATTTGTCATTCTAACAGATGGAGGTGTCGAAAAGCTCACTTTTTATTAGTTTGTATTCAATTTTGAAAGTCTGTAATTAAATAAATGTAATATTTATATTATTTAATTACAGACTTTCAAAATGGAATACAAATGCTACATAATGATAACTTAGGTATACCCAATTTCAGATCATTATAGTAAGAATATTTTTCTTTAGTACACATGTTACACTTTTATTTTATTTTTTTTATTCTTTGTGATTTTAAAATATTACCAGATATCGAAAAGCACATTTTCCATTATACATTTATTACAGATAATGAGATAACGTATCAAGTCTCAACTTCTTAGAAATATTTCCTTGTTTGATCGGATATATTAGGTACCATCGAAAATTCCATACAGATAAATTAAAACCAACATTTAGATGGGTTCGTTAATTCGTATTCATTACATTTTTCAAGGAATGTTTGGGGCTCAATCGCTGAAATTAGCAGTTTTTACATTTAGGTCTTCGTATCTTGTATAAAATCTGAAAATTTTCCTTGTTCAAGCATAATGTAGGCGTTCAACTAATATTCTTATTGTTAATAGCGTTCTAGCAAAAATACATGGAAAAATACATATGCAAAGAATACACGGAGATCAATATTTAAGTTTCACAGACTCCTCCCGCATTCTTCATTTTCTTCTTCTTCTTCTTCATCAGCCTTCGTCTTTCCACTGCTGGATGTAGGCCTCTTCCTCATTTTTCCATTCTTCCCTGTTAGCTAATTGTAGCCATTTCTTTCCCCCCACAGCGACAATATCATCGGCCCATCTCTTTTGAGGTCTTCCGATGCCTCTTTTATTTTCCCAAGGTCTCCATTTCAGAACTCTGGAAGGCCATCTTGTAGTATCCTGTCTTGCACCGTGTCCTGCCCATTGCCATTTTAGCTTCGCTACACGATCCATGATATCCACTACTCTATTTCTGCGCATAATTTCGTCGTTTCTAATTCTATCTCTTAGACTTACTTCAAGCATGGATTTCTCCATGGATCGTTGCGTGCATTTGAGCTTTTCTTCATTTTACTCGGATGAATTTTCGGAATATCATCTAACATAAAAATAAAAAGATCGTCTTCTCGGTTGTAATTGAGATTTGGACCCTAGAACTTCACTCAAAATATTTATTCTTCTATGAAATTAGGCACGTTGCTACCATTACCTTTTTAGGCATTGATATGCGTTTGCATATCGATCTTCCAGTTCATTAGTCAAACATCTCCAATGATCAAAAATTGAATATGCAATTCTACGTAAAATATTCCTTTTATCGGATTCAATACTTAGATAACTCATAAATGCTACCAACTAATTATAATGAAGATAAACTTGTAAAGAATTAAACAATATCTTGATGTAGTCAGAGTTATTTAAGACATTAGACTTTAGAAAGATATTTTAAAATTTCTTACATTAGCATAGCTTTTGCTTTATGTCTCCTGATGTTATTGGATAGTAAATAAATTTTATTTTATTCTATTTGACTATAAATTATAAAAAGTATAAATTATATAAAAATGTATAGGTAACAATTTTATGAAATGCAATAATAGATTTTCATGGTCAACGAGATTCAGCTTCAAGTCAAACAAGTATAAATTATATGAGTTATCATTTAGGAATATTCAGTGTATTATAAAAATTAGCTACTGTTAATAAGAATAAAAAGATCTTAACAAGAAGCATTAAATTAATATAACTTTTTTAATGAGATTTTTCTTACTATTTTAAAACTAAGCTCAACGCTTGTGCTATTAAAATAGAATTAACTTTCTGGTGTCCGGGAATGGGGCTCAAATCACCAACCACCATATCACGAAGCAAGCATCATCACTTTTACACCAACAAGCTTCTCAATTTTATTTTTCATACGTTTTTTCAGAACATATCATTACTACGAAACTAAATATGGTATGTTCTCAATTATATTTGAGAAGCGTCATATTTATTGAAAGTTGGTTCTTTTCTGCGAGAGAAAAGCATTTGTTTCACTGTAAAGGATCTATAGAGAAAGTATGACGAATATAAAATGCGCATTGAATATTTGAGGCACTTTGCCGAAAAGTCCCGGGTTCAAGATCCGGCGGCAGCTGAGTTTTTTGGAAAAATGATCTTTCTTTTGCGCTTTTTTCAGTGAATTATTTACTTTAGTAAATACAGAACTCCATATAGGTTTCTATAGTAAAATAATATGAAGAAAATATAATCATACTTATACGTGCGTGTGTGAAAATGTATGAGATTATGGAACGAAGTAAGAGGTCTTTAAGGGATCTTACTCTCGAGTAGGTTAAACATCTGGGCCAGCTCAGACTTTTGTAACTTTTGTTCTTTCAGTGCTTATATGTCAATACTTTATAAACAGTAAAAATTTTAAAATGATTTAATTTGGACAAACTCAAAATATTCTGAATGAAAATGCTAGTACTAAATAAAAAGGAGTTTAAAAAAAATTGAAATGATATTTCAGGCGTATTCTTGTGTAATGCTAATGATTCGAAGATCATTTTTCCAAAGAATCTCATTACACATATAAAGGATATTGCTAAAAAATTGCATTCATAAAAAAATAGATATGTCATTAGTGACATCTGTGGTCATTTAAGGGGAATGAAAAAGCTGTGGATGCCGGTCGCGCAAAGGATGATTACAACACATATTTGGAATATGTTGTAAAATTTAAATATATACAACTTTTTGATAGACATGGTATTCTATCATGGGTGGAGATGGTGAACGTTACATTGTGTAATGTGGTGAATTAAACTTTATTATAAAAATTTTCTGTTTACTATATTCCATTTTTTAATTGTTTTGCTTATTGTTAGTTTATAATTTTTATTTTTATTGTTGTCCCACTTAAATACATTATAATTATCACATATGAGTTACTTTTTTTCTGCTTATATACATTTATGTACTACTTACTATTCAATACATTATAATGATACTCCTCTCCTACTCACGAGTTGTATTACTCTTGTAGAAGAGAAATACCATTTTAAAAATAACTGTTAAAACTGTATTATTAAAACTGTATATACATCTATGTATTAACCAATAATAAATAAAAAAAATTAAAAAAACCGGCCTTAAGCCCTATGAAAATCTCAAAGACTTCCATACCTACTTTCCCACAAAAAATATAATGTCATCTGTGTGAAATATCTATAATATATATTGTTTTAAAAAATGTACTTATAAAACAGTGGATAGTCAATAATTAGACGTAGATACTAATATATAATATCGTTTTTGTTTATAAAGTTTTATTTTTTTTATTAATTTATTTGTGAAAATAATTTTTGTGCAATTTGCCCTACTCGTTTCTCTTTGCTTCTCAATTTAATTTTAGTGACTAAACAATGATGCATCCATTTCCTTGAAAATTTCCTAAATTGTAAGAGATGGATCATCTTCCACTACTATTCTTCCAATGTTATTGTTTAACTCAACTGCGAATCTTTGGTGTGGTTGGTTTTGGAGTTTAGAATTCTCGTTTAAAAATTTCTTAAAACCTCGCTGACACACACGAAAATCTACCCAGTATTTCTTACACAAAGATAATTTTGCACTTCGTCGAACTAACAGGTTTGGAATCCAAAGATTACTGAATATATACCATATAAAAATGACATATTACGACGATTATTTATGAGTTTTCCTAATATTAATTAATGTTTCAATGATATTGAAGAATCTCAATGTATTAAGGATAAAGCTATTTATATATGAGAAAAGTGGATGGAAGTCTCTTATACGATGGCTCAGGGCTTACAATCTTTATGAACTGTAAAAAAATAAATAAAACAAATCGCCTTTAATAATAGACATAGATCAGGATTAATTGATAACACTTTTGAAAAATAAATTAAAGAAAACTTTATGTAACCAATTTTTATACAATTCACAGTTTAATATAAATAATAACAATAATTATTGAAGAATAATTTTATTTATTAATTTTCGAATCACATTTCAAAATATCTATCGAAATATATTATACCTACATTTTATACAAATAATAATAAAGGTAAACTCCTCATACATTAAAAACTAAACACAATATATTTAAAAATTCAGGTGTTTATAAACTTTCGTGTAAAGATTGTACAGATTGTGATTGTACATTTTATATTGGAAAAACTGGTGGAATTTCTTATGTAAAAGTAAAAAATCATTTAATTTGTCTGAATAATTATGGTTTTTCTGAATGTGCAAATCATTTATTAGAAAATAATCACGGTTTTAATAAAAATTTAGGACTTTCTATTTTACAAATTGAATAATTTAGAACCATTAGAAATTAGTAAAGCATGTAAGAGTAAACAAAATATTATTAATAATCATTTACATTTACCTACCTGCTAGTCCAATTTAATATAAATCTCCAATAATTTTGTGTTATCAAATACTTCAGCAATAATATTTCAAATGATTTAGAAAAAAACAAAAGATATCATTCATTTTGATATTTTGGCATTTATAAAACACCCTGAAGATGGAAAGGATTTTCCCAAACATGTAGGTGTAATTAATGAATATAAATATATACAAACAATACAAATAATGAAATCTATAAAATCTCTAAAACACATAATAATAATTTTAATTACAAGTTCGTACCGAGTGGTTTAAACTTTTGAATTTAAACGAGAAACCCCAGATTTAAACGTGAAAAGAAATAAACTTATTCGATTTAACACCTAGGGGTCGTATCAGGAAATACGCCCATCTTTACAGGAGATAAGCGGTGAATCAAGGAGATAGAAGCATCTGCAAACCTTACAGTTGGCCAGTTACCAGGTTATTCCCAAGTTATAAGTTAAAGTTGAGCGGTGAAGTTATCACGAGTTAGTCTGGCAAGAGCCGAGATTTAGAAGGGGCGCAAAAAGTCCGTTATTAACGGCCCAAGCCATCTGCGGGTTACGCTAGTTTGCATAAATTATTTTTAATTAAACTTTGGCCATTGTCACAAGATTGGTTACACTGTCTAGAGTTGATTCGTACAGAGTTCCCCGTACGACATTTAAGGTGTTAAATTACCCCGGGAGCCAAAAATTTAGGTAGATGCTGAGCGATTTTTTTATGAGATTATTAATCTTTTTTATTTTTAACCTAGTTATCACTTTATTAAAAAATTTAGCATCTCTGTCTTTTATACGTTAATGCCTAGATATCACATTTCTCCATAACATATTAAATAATAATCTGGACTGTCTTGATTTATTATCATGCAATGATTTTAATGTACCTGAAAATGAAAATATATTCAAAATTCGTGCAAAAAATATATTCAAAAACTTGAAATAATGAATTTATAGGCTTAAAACAACGCACATGCCCGTCCACACACATATACGCACGCACATATACACACACACACACACACACACACATGCACACACACACACTCACATACACACACACACACACACCACACGCACGCACATACTTATACACAGTAAACACATCACCTTGACGACATTAAGTAATTTTATAGATTCCTTTAAAAATATACATTTTTTATTTTCTTTTCACCCGTAGTTCGTTTCTTAAAGAAAGAGCACCCGTCCAGTAACCTTTTTTCACTATGTTAATAGGTTGTTTCCCGGCCGTATTTATTTTACTTGTCATTTAAATATGTTGATGAGAGGGACTGCACTCTTCAACCTACTCAGTTTTGTACGTAACAACAAAGATAAGATTAATTCAAAAATAAAGCAATAAATGATGTTCACATAAAAATAGAGGTGTGTTGTTACTTCATGCCTTATAATCTCTCTCTATTAATTCTTCGGTTCGATTTGTGCGATAAATTTTTCATATTATCCACACACGATTCGTGAAAGGTTTTAGAGTCCCAACCTCGGCAAGGACGCTGATGAGGGGTGATAAAACCTTTATTGTCCATCCACGAAATGCCCATTTTATTGTGATACCCTTCGTTTGGCCGTCCGAATGTTACTTTTGCGGCCGTAAAATCAACTTATATTATTATCTGCCTCGACCCAACCACACCTTTAACGGATCAATGTAATTAAATTGATATTAGATGTCGAGGGGCTGGCAAACGCTAAACAGCACTAAGCAATATCTCTTCTGTGGTCGGACAATACAAATTCACTGGATAAATTATAAAGACGCTAATATTTCACTCGCATCTTATATTAAAAGGCGTTTTTTTTAGATGTTTTGAGTTTTCAAATGAAAAAAAGTAACCCATAAAAACCAAGTTTTTATTATACTCTCTTTCTTTGTAAAATATAACAACAATTAAAGACGAATTAAAACGTATAACATAACACTAAACTTACAGAAATTTAATATATTTCTAAAATGTTTTGAGCTTTGATAAGACACTTCATGCTTTGAAGATTAAATTCTAAAAACATTTGTCAGTCAATTTAGATTTTCGACATTCGTAGTGAAGTAATTCAAATTTAGAAAATACTCCGCGACGTTATCGGGCCGCCGTAATCAAACTTTTCTAATCATTCCAATTTGAAAAAACCAATTAAATTTCTAAAAATCCGAAATTAAACTATAATTATTAATTTTTTAACGAAAATTTGATAGATCTTCTTGATCACGCCACGAGTCTACTTGCCAAGTTTCAGCTCGACTGGATCACGGGAAAAGGGTCAAAAATCGATCTAAAGTTTTTATTGACGGCAAGCAAGCAGACGCCACGAGTTAATATAAAGGGAGTAATAAAACAGACAAAAATTGTTAAAAATAAAAGCAAAGGCGGCAATCAATATCCAAAAAATTAAAAAAATGTTTTAAATGCAGTCACCGAGGATAAGTAATTTAAAACGTACTGAATTCTATTTTTATGAATCAATGCCTTCCAAAATTATGTTTCCTATCAATTTATAACGTTTCCAATAAAATCTCGAATTCAGTACATTATAAATTAGTAATCCTTGATGACTAACTACTATATCACTTTTTTGGATATTGTTACCTTTACTTTTGCTGTGTGGAACTTATAAAAAAAACACTACTTTTGTGATGGTCGACATAGAGATAGATTTAATAAATTTAGAAAATCTTAAAATAATAATATTCAAAAAAGCCAAGTATGGACATCAAAAATATATTTCTTCTGGTTTGAATCGTTTAAAAGTAAAAGCCTGATATATTTCTCAAGATTCTATGTATTACAAGAGGCTAACAAAATATTGAATATTCAGCTATACAAGTAATATTTTCTTGGATCTTTATTATACCATAGATATAATTCTGTGTTAAATTAATATTGTTTGCCAATCCTAATAGACTCGATCTTGTGAGTAGGTGCGAACGAGCCTTTATTATTTATGAATAGGAACAGCAAGCCTCGCGTGTAGCGAGTGCTTTACCATTATCTTAACGAAACGGACCAATCACAGGCGCGCTTTGCCTTCGACGGGTTGAGCCGGAGGCGACCGTCCTGATGGCTGAATCCGGCCAATGGCGAGCGCCGGCGGTGAGGTCATCGGGCATAGGATGAGTCACTGCACTAGCGTGGATTTCAGAGGTATGGTGAAATCGTTACTATAAAAGGAGCGAACGCGATGTACTCAGCCCCTTCAGTTCGAGACCAGACTTGCGAGCGGGAGCGCTGCCCAACAGACTACCGACGGAGCCCTGAGTTCCAGAACAGCATTTGCGGACGGAGTTGCTGCCCGGACTTATGGAGGAATCTACCATTCATCAGTAACAGAGAGGATCATACCGCCACTGTGTAACAGCTAAGGAACACATTTATATTATCTATCGATTAATTATTTTCACTATTGAAATGTATTTATTTTGGGAAGATTTAAAATCGGAGCAATAATGTATAATTAATATCACGATTTCTGGTGTGATCTTGGCTCAATTCGTACGGGAATATCTCCCAAACGAATATATTTTGATGCATGGGGATTTTCATACCATTTGTATTAACAATTGATTTTACGGAGCTCTATAAGCAGTGCGTAATAGATTCATAATAGTGTCGACGCGTTATGTATTGCATAACCAGATATCAATCCAAATCGTACGAGAAATTCTTCCGAACGAATATATTTTAAAGTATGGGGATTTTCAAGCTATTTTTACTAGTAATTGAATACACGTGGTTCTATGAGAGATGCTTGGTGGCCTTATAATGATTGTGTTGCGTGGGTATTGCGCAGTCCAGTCTTCAGCCGGGTCTTTGTGATTTGAGTGCCTCGGTGCATCTGGCTTAACAAGTGGCTTCAGAATGGCGAGTGGGGGACGGAATGGGGAGATCTAACTGAAGATTGGGGATATCTGGTTTGTGTTAGCCTAGCTGGCTGAGGGGTGGATGATTGCCGGCACTTGGGCGTGGAACCCGCACGGGCCCCTGCAGGGCCCCTTAAAGGCGGGGTCCTCCTTGTTGCTCGGGGTCGTCAATAAACCGACCACCTAACCTCATCTGGCGCAAACTACTTAAACCAACAAAAGGGTTCCCTTTGTCTTTGGAAGGATTTCCATGCTTGAATGCTGTAAAACCTTGATAGAAAACGTTAACTTCTATTTCGTCCTCTGTAAGAAAGACAGGGCCAGAATAAGTATAAAAATCATTCACTCATATGGAATAGCTGGGAAATTATAAATATGTTACTAACACTCTAACATTTGTCCAAAGTAAATGTTGCAAGATGCAGAATCGTGAGACGCCGCTCTGAAAAGGCATAATGAGATTGCACAACAATTTGAAACATCGCTGACTATGCCCGCAAAGGAGGCTAATGTCGTCATCAATTCGTACCAAAAGAGTACATGATTCTTCAACCACCGGCCTAAAAGAAAGGTGCCTCAAGACAACACTCATCATCAAAAACTCGTACCAAAAGAGTACGGCCATCTCAATTATAAGCCTAAAAGAGAGGCGTCACAGGATCACATCTCGTAAAGAAGAGATAGAGTCTCGGGATGCAGTAAGTTCCGGAGGAACAAGGGGGGCCGTTTAGTCACTTAGGAAGTCGGCCACCGGGTTTAGGCGGGCGCGGGGCCTCTACCCCTCTCAGCAGAGATGCTGAGGGTTTAAAAACCCAAAATTTAGCATTCAAAGAAACTATTATTTCATATAAACTCACGGGCTGTTGTAGAATCCTTTCGAACAAACCATCCCCGAGACCTTATCTACTTATTTTATAAAGAAGTTTCGCTTCAAAAATGTCGTATTTCGTAAATAGCAAATATATGTATTATTTTCTCACGGAATTAATATGAACAGGTTCATGCACGTCTAAGACGAAACCATTCAAGGTAAGAATTTGATAATACAAAGTGTTTATGATTATTAATTTCAATGTTATTTAATATGTGTGAATTTTTCCCTTTGCGCCGTTCGAACGATTTTACTGGGTTGTCTCCAATCGAAAATGTTTTATTTCTAATACGCGAATTCTTTCTAGTGAACGTATTTTATTGTAACATAAATGTATAGATTATTAGGTTTGTTAGATGTTTTATTACGTAATATTATGCAATTGTTTCCACACTGCTCCTATAAAAGAATTTGAAGTTATTACGATACACAACGGGGTCCTTCATCCATTAGACGAATCATGTGCCAATTCAACGACGTATTACGAATAGTATATATTGTATTTATCGAGATTTAGTCGCATTTATTATTTCTAGTGAGTTTTTTAGTATTGGTTCCAGGCGCCATTATGAGGCGGAAATAGTTCATATTCATAGCCCGACTGCAATAGGTATTTTTGTCGCGTAAGAGGTAGCACTTTTAGGAATATAACTGTGTTTTATGTTTCGTCCCTGACGGACAGGATGGTATAGCTGTGGCTATTTAGGTAATATACTTAGTAAATGCAAAGGGCATTAGGTATTATCAATATAGTATGAGAACCCAAGATGTTAGAAATATTTTAGTTCCTATAATTTCATTGAATATTTGCTGCAGAATAATATTTGATGAGAGAAGTAGTTAATATTCCATTCAAAGCAAAAGTTTTAGTCAATATCTTTATAGGTAATATTCAACAGCAAGATAGAAATATTTTTAGTTAATATTTTTAGTTAATATTGCATTCAAAAGCGCAATTTTCACAGATTAATTATTTCCAGTTAATAATATATATTTTAGTTAAATGTATAGTTAGCACAGGCAGAGTATTAATATTGTATAGAATACATTATTTATAATATTTCATAGAAGAATATAATTTATCTCACGATCATTATGTAGTTACAACGCAATTTGCAGTCGTTATGCAGAGCGTCGCGCGCTCACATATAAGAATAATGAAATATTTGATAATCCAATATATTGTATTTTGAACGCGACGGTTTGCTACTTACTAACCTTCATTATTTAGTAGGACCCACATTAGGGTCATCTTACATCGTTAGCCGTGAAAAGAATATGATTTACATTGATTTGCAATGGAATGATTTGTATTATAGATTTGCTTCGCCTTATATATTCAACACACACCCCATGGGATGTCTAACTCTGGTGCCGGACCAGGAGCTATACTAAATTATTATTAAATGTAACAAGGCCGCGAGGGCCCTCTATCTACCTGGAACATCACAGTGGTGCCGTGACCAGGAGAACGATTTATATTGAAATACAATAAAATGCTTTATAATATTAATTGAACATCATTTCGACATTAAATACAGTCTGCTCGATTTGATTAGGACCCACTATCTATCAGGATCATCACAGCGGTGCCGGTGACCAGACAGGAGCGTATTCGTTGGACTCATTTGCATAGTAATAAAATCATTTTGGTTTAGTTAATATTATAAATGAAAGAAAATATTTGATTATAAAAGCGGTTTTATTTAAACAATTGCGGACCACGGTCCGTGACATCAAAGAAAAAAGATTAAGCATTTATGTGAACCACGTACTGAGATTTGTAGACAAACGTGATACTAGGTATTAGAAATTTCTTTAGGTTGTTTGTCATATAGACAGTTGGCATTTTTATTATTTAATATTTTGTGAACGAAAATTATTGTAGTAATTTTGGTCCTTGTGATATATTAGTTCGATTTTGGAATGCCTGTTTCTTTGTAAAAGTATTGCTCCATTTTATAGAATATGTGATTTATTTCATATCTCATTCATTTTATGTGGTTTGAATTCAAACGATTCACATTTGAAAAATATTTTTAATAATTGTATGAAGAGAATATATTTGAATGCGATCTCACAAGTATGCCACCGTCACAATCTAAAAAAGACCATCGGGATTTGCGGATCGCAGTATAACAAATATGTAGTTAAGATTCAAACGATTCACGTTTGAAAGGGTTTAATTATTGCATTTGTTTTCTCGCAAGTATGCCACTGTCACGGCCTAGGCCGTCGGGATTTGCGAATCGCAGTATAACAAATATGTAGTTGAGATTCAAACGAATCACATTTGAAAGGTTTTAATTCTTGCGTTTGTGTTTGTGTTTCGCAAATATACCACCGAACACGGCCAAAGCCGCCGGGTTTGCGAGCGCTGCGTGTTGGAAAGACCGGCGACGGTTTCCCTATATAACGCGAGCGGACACGTTTCGGCACAAGCGTGGAAGATGCGGCAGAGACCCGAGACGGTTGAGGGTTTAAGGTTTAACAAGTTCGACCTTCGCGCTCGGGCTAGTACGAAAAGACAGTTAGCTACGCCGAACGGATTCGCACGGCGCCCGAAATGCAAAAATATACCCCTGTATTACGGGCAGATCACCGCGACAGATTTCAGCGCGCGCCACGGAGGGTTTATGATAGCTTAAAATTCGGTTTTAATTTAATTTCTTATATTAATATAAACTAATAATTAACCCACGCTAGATAAAATCTGTTCAGTGGCAAATATTTCGCTTACGAGTTATGCAATAGTAATTAATAATAATAGCAGAAAAATATAAAAGTAAAAATAAATATAAAAACCGGATAACAATTTAGTAGAAAATATAAACACGAGAATATATGAATCTAAAAGAAAAGAACATTTGATGTATATTTTATTTTATAAAAAAAAAATATAAATCCGATGTTTTATAATATTTACTTTTCTCTTTCGGTTATGTACTTTTATGATACAAATGCAAAAAATATTTTAATAACTATCCGTCTGGTTTCATAATTAAAAATTAATATAAATTAATTTTAATAAAATTAAGGTTAATGTGAATTAAATAAATCCACACTTGTTATATATTTGTCTTATGGATATTAAAAAGGGTTTCTATATTTGAAAAAAAAAAAAGATCTTTAAATTCAGCTAAATTTTTACAGATAATAATTACACAAAAAATTATTTGATTATAGTATTCTTACAAATCTACTTATATTATTTGATAACTTTCACGTGCATGTTTCGGAGATACCTTTTTATCGTCAAGGTGTTATATTAAAAATTGTCCTAAAAAAATAAAATGTCAATCTACAATGTTGCTGAATTAATTGAAAAAAAATAATAATTTCCTTCATTGATTTATTATGGTCCTTAATTATTTTAATTATCTAAATATGTTCTTAATTGTTATACACAGTTATATACGGTTCTGGTTATTCAAACTAATTATAATTTCTTTGTTGTATGCAGGATTGATAGACTTGTTCGTAATATAAACACAGACGCGTATTGTTGCACGAAATAATTATTTGAGTTCTTGTTTTGATCTAAAATTATTTTGATTTGAATTACAAGAATAAAATTACTTCCATTTTATTTACAAGACGGCCTGGCATATGAATTAAAATGGTCATACTACCGCCATCTAGCGGAAATCAGAGAAAGTTTTGAGCCTTCGCTAGTATTAGTCTATAGGAAGCGGTAATAGAGAGCGCAATATATATATATACTCTTAGTAACGAATAATTAAAAATTGGACTTGTTTTTTTTTTATATATATTCCTTTGTTTCGCTTCATTGCAACGTTAATTGAAATTGTTTTATCTTCATTAATAAATATTATATTACAATATACGTTGATATAGCTTATTTATAGGCAGAGTAGAAATAAACATCTCACTACTTCAAATTTCGTACGTATCTATATAAGGGTTGTTTTAGTTTTAGGCGCAATCTTCTTGGAAATAATACAAAAGTAAATCCGGAATTAACGATATGTGAGTTTCTTCAAGTTTTGAGAAGTCGTAACGCTATGATTGATTAAGCATTTATTGTTTTTACTATACATTGGGTGTATGTAGAAATCCTGTTGAATAGTGATAAAATAAAATAAAAAAGCAATTTTTCTGGAGAGCTATTGAATTCTTATGGAACATTTTGAAAAAAAAAAATTTTGAAAATATATTTTACCGGGAGGACTTTGAAAAAAACCTTTTTATATAGTAATAGCATCATCATTAGATTCATCCACCTTCATGCGTCGTCGTGACCATTACTTTTAGATTAGGGTAGGAATATTAGTCGTTTGGATCTTGAATAGATTTCAGTCGTATAGCAAGCCGAATTATACGTTAGGAATTCTTGATTCAGTTACACACATACATCTTCTGTGGATATCAGTGTTGGTGACGACTACTACAGCTAGTACAGATATTAGGGTTCACCTCTTCTGATTTGTAACAGTGTACTTCGTTAAACATGTTCGCGTTGTTAAAGGAAAACTTTAAAATTTTATAATGTTGAATATACTTGAGATTCTTTCATCAGCGGGGGGAAATATGGGGATGAATACATATAAGTAGAAGTTGTTTTAGGTTTTCAATAAGTTTTGGGAGGAATAATATTACAGTTATACGGAGGAGTCGCGCCTGATTATTTGACAAACGCTTAACAATTTGGGGGAAGACAGGTTAGTAAGGAATAGTTATGGGAAACTTTCTTGACATCTGGATGCACTTCTTCTACAAACATGCGTCGTCTTTAGATACCACTCTTGAGGGTTGGCTGGAAAGTTAGTTGAGACGGATAATAGTTATATATACTTTTACGTTCTACAATTATCGAAGGGTTTGTTCCTATCCTTTTCTTCCTCTTCTTCTTCTTCTTATTCGTATATGCTAACAGTTATATATATATTTTCTTTCCCCTTTTTATTTATATTGACTTCAATAGCGCCTTCTTCTTCTTC
>JADDOH010007569.1:0-49652 GCA_016648135.1 Agrypnia vestita
AATTCCGTAAAAAATCATTGTAGATTTTCTCATTAGCGACATCTGTGGGGATTTAGGGGAATGAAAATGGCTTTGTACAGGCCGCATGGAAAAAGCGCTTACAACTCATATATGAAAGCTTTTCACGCAATTTGAACATATATACAACTTCCAAAAAATGAATAAGCATGGTATATTCTATCATGGGTGGAAATGGCGAATGTTACAATTGTGTAAAGTGATCACTTAAGCCTCCCAAAGACAGGTCCATAATCTGTTACCACCCCAAATGACTTCTATATAATATAAATACCTCCTTTCCCATAATTAATACATTTCTCTCTGTGGAGATACTATAATATACACTAATTGATTAATAATGTCTCTGTGACATAAATCCAGCACTGTTCTGAAAGATTTGAACAAACTCAAAATATTCTGAATTGTAAATACTGGTCCAAAAGGAATTTAACAAAAATTGGAAATAATATTTCCTGGCGTATCCTAGTGTAATGCAAGTATTCGGATGAATTTCATTACACATAATAAAAGGATATTGCTCCCTAAATTCCGTAAAATCAATTGTAGATTTTCTCATTAGCGACATCTGTGGGGAGTTAGGGAATGAAAATGGCTTTGTACAGGCCGCATGGAAAAGGCGCTTACAACTCATATATGAAATCTTCACGCAATTTGAACATATATACAACTTCCAAAAAATGAATAAGCATGGTATATTCTATCATGGGTGGAAATGGCGAATGTTACAATTGTGTAAAGTGATCACTTAAGCCAACCATAAAAAGACAGGTCATAAGTCCTGTTACACCCAAATGACTTCTATACCTACTTTCCCATAATTAATACAGTTTCGTCTCTGTGAGATATCTATAATATACACTAATTGATTAATAATGTCTCTGTGACATAAATCCAGCACTGTTCTGAAAGATTTGAACAAACTCAAAATATTCTGAATTGTAAATACTGGTCAAAAAGGAATTTAACAAAAATTGGAAATAATATTTCCTGGCGTATCCTAGTGTAATGCAAGTATTCGGATGAATTTCATTACACACAATAAAGTATATTGCTCTCAAAATTCCGTAAAAATCAATTGTAGATTTTCTCATTAGCGACATCTGTGGGGATTTAGGGGAATGAAAATGGCTTTGTACAGGCCGCATGGAAAAGGCGCTTACAACTCATATATGAAAGCTTCACGCAATTTGAACATATATACAACTTCCAAAAAATGAATAAGCATGGTATATTCTATCATGGGTGGAAATGGCGAATGTTACAATTGTGTAAAGTGATCACTTAAGCCAACCATAAAAAGACAGGTCATAAGTCCTGTTACACGCAAATGACTTCTATACCTACTTTCCCATAATTAATACAGTTTCGTCTCTGTGAGATATCTATAATATACACTAATTGATTAATAATGTCTCTGTGACATAAATCCAGCACTGTTCTGAAAGATTTGAACAAACTCAAAAATATTCTGAATTGTAAACACTGGTAAAAAAAGGAATTTAACAAAAATTGGAAATAATATTTCCTGGCGTATCCTAGTGTAATGCAAGTATTCGGATGAATTTCATTACACACAATAAAGTATATTGCTCCAAAAATTCCGTAAAAAATCAATGTAGATTTTCTCATTAGCGACATCTGTGGGGATTTAGGGGAATGAAAATGGCTTTGTACAGGCCGCATGGAAAAGGCGCTTACAACTCATATATGAAAGCTTCACGCAATTTGAACATATATACAACTTCCAAAAAATGAATAAGCATGGTATATTCTATCATGGGTGGAAATGGCGAATGTTACAATTGTGTAAAGTGATCACTTAAGCCAACCATAAAAAGACAGGTCATAAGTCCTGTTACACCCAAATGACTTCTATACCTACTTTCCCATAATTAATACAGTTTCGTCTCTGTGAGATATCTATAATATACACTAATTGATTAATAATGTCTCTGTGACATAAATCCAGCACTGTTCTGAAAGATTTGAACAAACTCAAAATATTCTGATGTTAATTATATGAGCAATTGGTCTGCTGAGTAGTTTGCTCATGGATTTAATGATCTTCACGGTGACATTGTCGTACCCAGGACTTGCAGTTGTTCTTAACTCCTTTATGACTTCTTCAACCTCAGTAGCAGTTATTGTTTTGAAATTTGAGAAAAGATTACCAACAGTTTCCCCATCGTCGTCTATCATATCCTGGGTATTGCTGATTTTTTCCGCTAGGTTTTTACCAACATTAGCAAAATAATTGTTGAATACGTTAGACATTGTTCGGTATTTTTTTCAGCATCAATGGATAGATTATCAACCTAATTTTTTTGATATCCGCTTTTGTTTTGCTTTTATTGGTGATATCATTAATGACACTCCAGTAATCCTTGTTATTTTGTCCAGTTCTCGTTATTTTGTCTTTAAAAAACTTTTCTTTTGTTTGTCGTATTATCAAGGTAAGTTTATTTCTAAACTTCTTGAAAAAGGAAGAAATTTTGTTGTCATTGGGATATTTTTTTGAAATGCGGTATAATTTTTCTTTATTTCTGATTGATGTGACTAAACCTTGTGTAATCCACGGTTTGATTAATCTATATTTGGATTTTGTTTGGTTAGTTTTTGGATAGCTACTTTTATTTATATGGTTGAATAATGTTTTTTCAAAATTTACGGAACAAGTTTCAGCATCTTCTGAATTTATTGTCGAATACCAATTTTCTTCTGTGAGTTTTGTTCTCAATGTTTCATAGTTTATATAAAAATTATCTGAACTTATTGCTGAACAGTTACTGTGTTTTTTATCATTTTTATTTATTTTATTATACATAAATATGCATGTGTAATGCATACATGATTTATAATTTGTTTGTGCCATCATATTTAAAAATTCTTCTTTACCACGGGCATTTCCATTTTTACCAATATTAATGTTTATATCTCCCAAAAGTATAATTTTTATATGGCTGGAGGTATTTCTTCCAAGTATTTGCTCAATTTCATTGATAAATAGAAGCGGTTCCGACATATGAGTGCGATAAACAGCAATTAATTGGTAGGTCCTAGCTCCAATTTTATAGGTAATTTTTAAGCAGTTAGAATATTGCATGGGTATTTCTGTAACTGTGAGATTATCATACATGCTTTGCTTTATATACCTCATGATGAGGGGGACTGTTCTGTTCGAAACTCGCAGTAATAAATATTTCAAACATTATGCGGTAGAGCAAAGTTTAAACAAAAATTGGAAATATAAAAAAAAGTACTAGTAATAGTAAAAAAAAAAAAATTGTAACAACTAAAATTATTTACTTTAATGTTTTTTTGTATCTTATATTGAAATTTGTATCGTATACCAAGTCATTAACATTAAACATAATTCGATGTTCTTTTCTTTTACATTTTATGTAATAAATAGAGTATATATAAATGCCCAATAAAAAAGCTACTGAGAGAATGCATTAAGTTATTAGACGTTCTTTTAAAGTAATTTTTTTTAAATATATTTAAAAATCTCAAATGATTCTACGAGTTTGACTGCTTCAAATATTTCAAATCTGTTTAAATGCAATTATCTCAGAACTGGTTTTTAGGACTAAATGTCTTCTGCCAGTATACTAAATAATATTTCAAATAATCAATTACCTACATGTCTTTATCCAGGCATAAGATTGATTTTAAAATTAGAGATTTTATTAAGTAGGCACCAATTTTTAAGCTCCAAACATTCGTTTAGTGATTAATAGTCATTAGGTTAGTCATGACCTCATCTCGGGTAATCAGAATCTATTAATCCTGTTTACGAATTAAAAATTCTTAGCATCGTTTGAATATAGTAAAAAGTACGTATTCTGTGTATTTTTATGAAACGGAGTTGTAGAAAATTTATTTATTTATTATACAGAGGACTCTCAATATTCGTCCGTGCTGATACTTGTCTTTTTTGATATTCATCCTGTTTTTCCGACGAATGTTTTGTTTGATATTCGCCAGGAAAGCGGATATTTTCTTATGGATCCCATCTGCCACGTGAGTTAGTCTCGGGTGGGGTTTCAAAGAGCGGCCATCAACTCTTATTTACTACTTTATGTATTTTCAATATTGACGAGTTTTTTTAGTTATTTTTTAAAGAAATAAGTGACCTGTGGTGTTCTGCAATATATATATATATATATATTTTTTAAGTTTACGCAACATTTTAACGATTGAATCACGATAGAACATTATGTTATGCTTTTGTACAATCTGTATTGAAAAATGGAATAATAGGTTGGGGATGCTCTTATAAATGTTACTTATAGACTTTTAAAATAAAATTAAATCAAAAATTAATTATCCAAGTAATAATGAAAAAAAACCTAGAATCTTCCCCACAAATTTACTTTTTAAAGAAATTAATGTTCCAACACTAGACAGATTATACAAAAACACCTCAATTTTACAAATACATAAAGAAACATTCATTCAACAAAATATAAATACACCACAAACTCATAATACGCACATTTGTAGCCAGGATAATAGGATGTTTAAACATTCCCAAATACCACAAAACAGCCACACAACACCATTATACTTATATAGGTGTCAAATTTTTCAACAAATTACCAATGAACATCAGAACTGAAGAACACTACACAAAATACAAGAAACAATAAATCAAATAGAATATACATAATTTAAAAAAATATATGAATGATCAGAATTTAAAAAACTAACGGTATAACGAAAGTAACTAGTATACTTGAGTCACTAATATTTATTTTGTGATATTTGTATATCTCTACACTGTTCCATTATTGACTTATAAATACTAATCACTCATGCTCTTATGTATCATGTACTCCTGTCCCCAAACATAATTTTTAACTTTTCTGGAAACAGTTAAACACGTATAAAAAATGTAATATTCATTGTCACTGTAACATGTATGTATTATATTATTTTCAATAAAGAATTCTATAACTTGAAAAAAAATTAACAAGTATTTATACGTTTACGTATACGTAACAAGGGTTTATACGTTCTTAAAATATATTAATGATGATTTCCAAGATCCGATTTTTTAGCAAATTTTTTTCGTTAAAGAATAAAAAGGCAAGATTCTGGGCTGGGAATAGATTAAACGATTAAACCATTTTTAGTTAATTCGTATAGGAAAAATTCCTTTAATAATCCTCCTTTTTGATACGGATGGCGGTCAAAAATTGAGGTTCCACTGTATATTCAATATTAATGTGGGTGTTTGGTAATATATTTTTTTTGAGTTTGATTTTATACATTGGCTGTCGGCTATACTAACTAGGCTATTTTGGTACAAGAGATCGACATTTAAATATTACATAATATTTTCTCAAATTATTCATATATTCTGGGGAAAACGTAAATGAATTAATTCAATTTAAATAAATACAAGGCATTGTAAAAATAATGAAAAGTTATTATCGCTTCAATTTTATTATTTTAAGCATTTCATTATCATTTATAGCAATTGTGTTTTAAGTATTAACAATTGTACTAATTTATATATTTGCGTTAACTGCAAACTTGTCTTTTCAAAACAGATTCTCCTATTTCTTCTTTTATTTAATAAATAAAATTAAAAAGTATCCTATAATATCAACTGACCCCACGAATACTGTCGAATATGCTTAAATTATTTTTATATTTAACCATCTTAAACCATAAAATTTATGGACAATGGTAAGAGAAAATTTTCTTTTCAAATTCGGAAAATTTCGTAGTAAATCGCATGGCTTAAAATAGTAAAACGAAAATCAAATTTTTGCAGATTCGACAGCGTGCGTAGGGATCCTCGATATGATTGATGTGTAACAAATTGAGCAATTAGACAATAGATTATATGTGATTGATATGTGAATATATCAACTTGTGTTTGTCCATATTTTTATTTTTAAATTTATTTATTTATTTCTTAAGTTAGTTAATATTATAATTATCTATAATTATTAATTCATCTTATGCTTTACAATTCTATACTATTTTTACAATAAATATAGCATTTGTTTTTAAATTCATTCATCTTATTTATAATCTTCATGTTTTTTGGCATCTCATCGTATATTTTTACACCTCTGTACATTAGACAATTCTGTGTATATACTTTTTTCTTATATGGTAATCTTATTCTATTCTTGTTTCGGGTGTTATATGTATGTACATCACTATTTGCAATAATTTTGTTCAATAAATATTTTGGCATTTTATTATTGAAAATTTTATGTATAAATATGAGAAAGTTATTAATAAGTATTTTTTAATTTCCATCCAATTGAATGCTTTTCTCATTTCTTCAATTCTGGAGTATTTACTTTTTTTAAATATGATTCTCATTGCCCTATTTTGCATCACTTGTAGTTTCTTGATGTTTCCTTCATTGGCCAGATACAAGACTGTAGCACAATAGTTGATGTGAGGAGTTATTATAGTTTTGTATCTTAACTCTGCACTATTTTTATTCATTTTTTTTCTCAATCTTCCAAGAAAAAATATTTTTTTTATATTAAAAAAAAATTGCTTTCATGATAATCTAGCTTTCCATAAAAGATAATGCAGATATCAGAAAAACAAAAGATGCAAAATTTGATGTACTTACTGTTAATATTTTATCCAAAGTGTACAGAATATTTTCTATTCAAAAAAGAATGCAGTAGGCTCCCTTTAGATAGCTTTAGTTATTGGCTACGAGGCACTCTGTATAATTAAAAAAATGGCGAATAAATAAATTATGCATCAACTATAATTCCTCCTCATATAAATTCTCTACAATATTGTATTTAGCCAATGAAGAAAACATCAAGATGCAAAATAGGGCAATGCGAATTGTGAATACAGCAGAATTGAAGAAATTAGAAGAGCACTCAATAAGATGGAAATAAAAAAATACTTTTTTATAACGTTCTCCTATTTCCCTTTCCACCCATGCTTCTCATACCTCCACGCGATGACCGACGAGCAACAACTTGAGGGTCAAGTTGATGGTAACCAATCCGCCGAAAGTACGGCTAAAGTGAGAAGCAGTGAGCGTCTGTCCCACATGTTAGCGGAGGCTCACAAATGGTGGGTGTGGCAACTCGGGTACAAGTCGCGTACACCATATCTAATGGGTATCCAGGCTCATTAGTTTAATACAATAATTGACCATAAATGGGCAATGATAGCGGATGCAGCCCTAGCTAGGTGGATCACTGTGGTTCCACGTCTGACGGACCATCGGTGGATAAAAAAACCATATAGTCAAATCAAATAATGGGAAAGGAATGACAGTTGAGATGGTATGAGCACATAAGACCGCATTGTGAAGCAGGCAGTGTCTATGGAGCTTCAATGACGGTCATCCCGAGGAAGACCAAAGAATTGCTGGATGACTCAATGGTCCACAGTTATTACAGAGAAATGGCCTGGATGAAAGTGATAGGTACCCAGAACCGAAAAAGATATAGCTGGAGATCGAAAAGAGCCGCCCCAACAGCCTACCTAGGCAATGGGACAGTGCAAGGAAGAAGAAGAACGTTCTTATATTTGAAAATAAAATTATTAATAACAAAATATTTTTTTGAACAAAATTGATGTAAATATGCATAATTGTAAAACTAGCATTAGGAATATAATGAGTTTATTAACATATAAGAAAAAAGTTTATAGATATACGAAATTGTGGAAAAATGTAAGATGAGATGCCGAAAAATATGAAGAATGTCAATAAGTTTGAATGAATTTTATAGTAAATGCTATAATTATTGTAAAAATATAATATTGTAGACTACAGGCTGTTTATTATAGTTTGTATTAAAATCAAAGTAGTGTATTATAGTTTGAAGTAGAATGTTAATATAAATATTTATTAATAATAGATCATAGAATGTAGTAAAAAGGGTTTACACGAAAAATTAACATATTAGCTTATATGTATACAATATGCAAAATTAACCAACTTAAAATAATAAGAAAAAAATACTAAATGAAACACTCGCTTTTTTATTATGTAATATTTATACGTCTAATTTTTTCCGTGTAATCATCGTGTGAGTATCAACTGTTAATCACAAATAATAATTTTCATGGCCAAAAATTCTGCCTGAAATCTGGTAAGAAAATGAATTAGGGCAGGGAAGCCTACCGGGTTTGGGGCAACATTCGGTCCAGGTATTAATCGCATATTTCCAAACCGCGTTTAAAATAGGTCCTGATTTATCGGCCGCGCGAGAGGGGCGGTGGAGGGGTAGGGCTGCGAGGCATTTATCATCGGAGAATGAAAGGTTGTATTGTGGTGGTACAGTAACAAAGGATCTGGATATGACCGCAAAGCCTTCGGCTGTAGTCTAAATAAATGCCTCACAAATAGTACGAGATTGGAAATTTAGTTCCAGTGATTTACTTTATTATTCATTTGGCAAAACAATTTTAGATTGTTGGAAGACTTTTATTTGTGTAAGAAGACTATTATTATGCAAGACTAAATGTCTTGCATAATAATAGTTTTTAATAATTTTTCGACTCAATGTACTATGCTCTCATGATCTTATGAACAATGTATTGAAAATACTTGGTTAAATTAACTATTGTAAATAACAGAATCAACTACAGGTTCATATATTATTTTATTCGTTTGAGGTCTTTGGTACACAATTAAAAATTGCTCAACATATCCTCGTTAATATTATTGTACAAACAGAAGGAATTATATGTTATTGAGAATTTCTTATCTAGTAGTCATAAGGCGTTTATAAGGCATTTTTAACTAAAAAAAATAACTTTATGACAAATGAGCATAAAGACTATCAAATATATAATTTTCAATTCTTTTAGATACAAAATTATATCTTTAGGGTAAATTAATTCTAAGTGGTCCAGGATGTGAAAATCAAACATTTTTCAAAACTCAAATTTGAAATTTCTACTTCTTCTTCTTCTTCTTCATCAGCCTTCGTCTTTCCACTGCTGGATATAGCCTCTTCCTTATTTTTCCATTCTTCCCTGTTGTTGGCTTGTTGTAGCCATTTCTTTCCCCCCACAGCGACACTCTTTTGAGGTCTTCCGATGCCTCTTTTATTTTCCCAAGGTCTCCATTTTGGAACTCTGGGAGGCCATCTTGTAGTAGTGCAACGTGTCTTGCCCATTGCCTCTTTAGCTTCGCTACACGATCCATGATATCCACTACTCTAGTTCTTCGTCTAATTTCGTCGTTTCTAATTTCTTAGGCTTACTCCAAGCATGGATCTCTCCATGGATCGTTGCGTGCATTTGAGCTTTTCTACACTTTTATTTGTAAGGGCCATAGTCTCCAATCCATACGTCATCACTGGCAGTATGCACGATTCAAAAGCTTTTCTTTTTAGGCTAATTGGGATCTCTTTGTTCTCGAAGATATGTTTGAGTTTGCCAAAAGCAGCCCAGCTCATTCCTATTCGTCTTGGTAATTCTGCTGTTTGGTTCTCTTTGTTCATTTTTATCTTGTGTCCTAGGTATATATATTCTTCTACTATTTCAATATTATTACCATTGATTGTGATGATTTTGTTCTCTGGACTCAAATTTATACTAAAGCTAGATAATGTAGAGAAGTTTTATTCATGTAATTTTCTGATTTCTATGGGATCCTCCAACAGAGATAATGCAGCTGAAAAATTTTAAGAAATCAAGAAAAAATGTATGGAGATAGTTATCAATAATGAAGGCTATACTTACCTTCAATATTTTATATAAAGTAACTATCATTTTATATATAAAAGCACAATAAAATAAAAGATGAAAAACTGTTCCTTCTTTAAGAAATTACGAAACTAATATAAAAATTTGCTCATTTATGTTCAATTACTTTGGCTATAAAAAACACATGAACAAAAATATATTAGGCAAATGAATATGGGTCGAATTTTTAGAACAAAATACTGAATACAATGCGGTTAATTTGAAAAGCCTAAATAACACTCGTAAATAAAAATCGTAGACCCCTGCGAACGCAAAAAAAAGTGTGGCCTAAAACAAAAATGGTCGCCATTTTTCAACCGGATACAATAATTAAAAAAAGAGTTTTTATTTACCAAAACATAAAAAAACGCAAGTACGAAATATGATTATTAAGCAACAAATTTTTTTTCTGGACCACTTGATTGACTCGTATGTAAAGGGTGATGTTATCGCTAATCGCTATACAAATATAGCTTACTGAGATAGTTCGGAAATTCCACAAAAAAAAGCGAAACCGAAAGGGGACGATTCCAGCGATAAATTAGGAGAGTACCTACCGGACATTCGATAGTGAATAAGACGTGCGAATATTTTTAGACGAGTATGAAGTGTTCCACAGGCGAGTGGTGTGAAATTTGATTGTGTATAGGATTGTATGTAGAATATATGAGAAGAAGATAAATGATACAAATAAAGAAATTAATATTAAGGACTGAAATTGGGTACTTAGTTACAATGCCATATTATTTTGGTATTGAAAAAAAAAACTGATTTAGTATAGCCGTAGAATTTATTATGCATGGCTTCAATATTGAACAATTTATTTAATCTTAGATGAACTGATCTTGCGGCTAGGCTACATTGAAATAAGAGACGTTTAACAACAATTTCAAAGATGGGGAACTGTTGTCTTGGTGATAAAATAGTTATTAACTTAAATATAAATTGAAGTAATTCAATTATACCCTGCAGAATCGACTGATATCATAGTAATTTTTGAACTAAATTATTACTCTAAATTATATTAGGCAATCGCCAATTACGGTGTATAACAGAATAGGGAAATTTCACATTTAACAAATACCGATGAAAATATATGAAATAGTTTCAGAAATACAAATTATATATGTGAATCGGTATGGAAAAAGTGATGTAATGTTTTCATTCATAATTTTTATTATAAAAATTGCTGTAACCCGTCAAAAATGACGAAAAATTGGTTTGCGTTTTTGCAAAGCCTTATCATATATATTTATAATATCTTTTTGGCGGTTCACGGAGAGGTGACCGTGGCAACATGCGTGGAGCGGCCGACTCAGGTTTGTTGGCCCGGGTTCAAGCCCCATTTCCGGTCGTTTAATTTTTTTTATGCGTGAATTCGAAAGAAATCACGGACGTTACACGAAGTTACGGAGACAGACAGACGGAAGGATGGACAGACAGATGGAAGACGGACAGATAACGAAATTATTATGTTTGATACGACTCCATTAAAACGCGATATGATGGATCGTGATGTATCAACTCGCCATTGTTTGAAAGAATGCGTTGTTTTACTGCACTACACCAAATATGGTGTAGTGCAGTAGAATTTGAACATCTGGGTATCACAATATTTGTAACCCTTTCTCCCAGACATTATGCACCATACGCAATAAAACCGATATGGTTTTGTAAAAAAACGAAAGAAATAAAAATTACGGCAATCTCGGATGTGAAGCCTGGAATCGCCAAAAAAGAGCTGAAATGCCGTTGCTTATTTTAATGTGGAAAGTCTAAGTAGTATACTCAGTGATAGCGTGAGGAATTAACAAATTTGGACCGAAATAATGCTGGCTTTGACGCAGTACTGAAAACAACGGAGGGCATCTGCAAAATATCAGGCCTCTTCAGATAAACCAACAATTGCATAAGTGCATGAAAAAATGTATAAAAGTACGAGGCAAAAGTTGTGGGCCATGATAGAAAAGTGTGGGTTTTTATCATTCTTCGTTTACCCCTTTGTGTAAACGGCGTGATGTTTAGTTAGTAAGACACATCTATTTGAGACCAGCTATAAAAATAACAAAAGTATCGTAAAGTATTAATAAATAAATATTTTTTCCAATTGGTTGAGCAACTTTGTAGAATGACATTTAAAAAAATTAATTTTATTATTTATTTTAATCTATTTATATTCATTAACTACACCTACATGTTTCAGAAAAAATTTTCCATTGTCAGGGTGGTTTTTAAAATAAATAAATAAAACACTCTGATCATGGAAAGGTTTTTCGGAAATATGTACGTGTAATTCATGAGTATAATATATATTTTTTAAATAAATAAATCAATTACAAATGTTCTGTGGACACCAAAATATAATATATGACACCTAGATTTTATATTTAATTGAATCTGTGACAATATTTGTTATTGTGTTAAGTTTTCTTATAATTTGAAATACTTAGGACACGAAGAATTGTTATTCACAAGACTGAGTAGTGAGTAGCCGCCATCGCCAGTGCCCAGGAGGATCCTTGATGGAAAGAAGAAGACGAGTCGGCAAATGTAGGTAGAGGTAGGGAGGGCCGTAAAGATGCGGATCCTGTACTGCGGGTGACTGGAGGACCGCAGCGGGAGACAGGGGGAGTTGGTGGCGAAGGTTGTTGGAGGCCAAGGCTCGATATTGTGAGCTACGGAGCCAAACCAGAGAAATACAAATACAATCGAATAGAGACTAACACCAACAAAATTGTGTGTCTAGACTGTGACACAATTTCGGAGAATTCGTAATAGCGTGAGAAGATTTCTCTCTCTGTGTTCGTCATTACCAAAACTTCTCACTTAAACTCATTAATTTTACTGCCTTTGTACGCAATGGTGTTACAATAATGTCATTAAACCTTCCCTAGCCATGCAGTAATACAGATCTACCGACCCAATTGAATCTATTTTCTCCATAAATACGTGCATAGGTACTTATACTAAAATATAAAATTATATTTTAGCTACTTAATTTGCAAGAAAAAATTACGAGTGGAAAATAATTATACATTTGAATCGAATCCTACTCTAAATAATTATTTTTTAATTCAATCCGATGTAAAAATGATACAATGGATGTGAGCCGCTATGAAAAACACCATTTGTTGTAAAACGAAACAAGATCACACATTTAATTCAGTGAAAAGTGATAATTTTAATGTCTTGCTCGATTGATAAATGCAATACTCGTATATATGAGAATATCATGGATAAATTATTTTATTATAATATAGATAGGTATATAAATTTTTTCGGCCTTAGTGATTAACATTTGTATAAAATATACGATATTCAATGCGTATTTTTTCCACAAATATTAAACGTAATTCATTTTCATTTAAAATATTTTAATTCAAATTTTGAAATTATTTAAGTATTTATTATTTTAAATTTTTTAGTATTTATTATTTTATAATTACTCATGGAAAGTTTCAGGAGCAACCGATTTGATATTGCACAGATTCAATACTTGCCTCACACGGGTTCCTAGTTAATAATAATGTTGGTGGCTTAAATCAGTCAATTTTAAACGAATTTAAATTTTATTGAACGGCTATCGATGTATTGAGCGTTACTTTTATTAACATGGCTAGCATTATTGATCTATTATATTTATGGTTTAGAAGGGGTTTTACAGCGAGAAGTCAAACAAGATGGAAATCTGGAAGTGACCCGAGTCTTAATAATCGTCGCTCTAAACAACTCCCAGTATCGCAAAAAGCGGAAGAAATCGGATCATGCTGTATAAATAGAAGAAATGACCACAACCAAGTGACCAAGTGCGTGTTGGCCTTTAATTGTTAGAGTAACACACATGTGAAGAGTATTTTGGAGAGGTGTTGGTGTGTAAATAATACTATGGGTGGTGTGTGATATTTACATGCTAGTGTAGTGGTTGTCCTGACGAAGAGACGGATTACGTCTCAAAACCGGTACACAAAAAAGTTATTTTTAGTAGTTATTTACTAACATAAATAACATTTTGTTATAATGATCACAACAATCAGTCATGAACCCATCAACTAAGCTATAGATGGCAATGTCAATAGTACCGACCATGGTTGAATGGGCAAAGGCCAAATTGAATCGCAGGATTATTCGCAATGATTTTTCTCTTATCGTAGCAGTAAGTGAAGAGTCTAATACAGAGGCGGCCAACAAACTTATAAGATATTATGGATAAAACTGGATCAGGAAATATAGTGGCCAAAATATCCAGTGTTTCAATGGGTGAACGGCACGTTGCATCTTCCTGTTCAAATTATTTATCTAAAGTTGTTTGAAGAAAAATCGTTAAGCATCTCGCGTTAGCTGCAACCGCATCATCTGTTTAATTTCCAAAACAAAGAAGAGCCAATGATCTCTCACAGCCGGCAAAAGTACACCAACCAGTGACTTCGAGACCAAAAATTGCGCTTAATCTTTTTTCAGTATCAAGAATGCAGTCGATATTTATTTTTTTATTTTGAAAAATATGTAAGAAACTTGAAGGATGAATACTACGTTTTCATTTCAAAGTGAACAAAGATTAGAGTAATTGGTTAATTATGTCAGTGTACTTCTAAATCATTAATGAAATGATCGCTGAGATGGTTTCATTTAAACTTAAAAAACCATGGAAAGGATGGTTAAGAAAATATATAAGGCGAGCGTTGAAGGCAGCAGGAACAGAGGATGTTCGTGAAAGACCTGGTACAATCAGATTTTACAAATATTGGAAGACGGCCCTCATTAAATACTTCAACAACTATAGAGCATGCATGAATGTAGCCGAAGCAAAAGTGTTGTGCCAAGATATATTATGTGGCGCTGTCTTCTCAGTCCCTGCGAGGAAATGGCACGATTGTTATATAGTTAGTTAGCTACTTCTTACTATGATTGTTACTACTTTTTTTAATCTGCGAAGATCGAGTTATCTTGTCTGTTGTTGTAACTCGTTATATAGTTTCAGTCCATTGCAGATGGATCATGACTGTCATATTTTTGTTTAGCAGGATTGATACCACATCATAGTAGTTTTGTGATGTTCTAGTAAAATGTTAATGGGTTTCATGAGTTTTTAGTAATTTAATATCCTTGTCTTCTATTTCTCCATTTGCTAACTTGTTGCTTAGTTTTTGTATTCGTATAAGTGTTAGGGTTTCGATATTTGTTGTTATTGACGTTTAGTTGTTCTGTCATTTAGTGGACTGCTTCAGTTAGTGTCATATAATAGTAAATGACAGTTAGAAGTGTTATTCACTAAATTGGTGGTTTCTTGTAGATATCGGATGCAGATACATTTCTATAGAGATAGTCGAGTGGAGACTCGATATCTGGGCTATTAAATATATGAGTAGGCCCAACCACAAAAACCAACAGGCACATCTATTTTCGCACAGTCGATAATGAGAGAAGTTTAACTCTTATAGCAATAATAAATTGATACAACGATTACATCAATGCTCGAAAATAACAAATATTTCAGGTCATCTGAATTGAAAAATATAATTATATTCTATTAGGTCTGTCCCGAATAAAGCCAACATTGTTTTTCTCGCCCGTTTAGATTTTTCATCGACGATTTTCACCCGGTTGCAAATTAACTTGGAAAGTTTTATTAAACTTGCGGTCGTACCCTTTCACTCCGTATCTGTACCCCATCACGTTTTTACACCACCGCCCCCAAAATGCCTTCCAGTCCCACCCTTGCCACTTTAACTAGGTACGCGTTAAAATTTTTATCTTCGATTATTTTAAACGCAAAAAAGAACTTCTTAAATAAATGCAAAATGATTTTCTGCTAAAATGATTTATATAAGTAAAAATATTACACTTTTTCGATTCTGAATTTTCTAATCATGTTTTAGAAATAAACCAGTCTTTTGATATTAATAAAGGTTAAGAAATTGTACATACAAATAACATAGGATTACCATAAGATAATTGAGACATTTAAGTAATAAGAAAAAGTGTTAATAGCAAGTCAAATATTATAAATAACAAAATCTTTTTTGCAAGTAGTTTAACCTACCTAACTAACCTTTTTAACTTGTTTATTTATATATTCAACTCAAACACATATATTTTTTTGTTTTTGTTAATGTGTGAACTACGATTTTAATTTTTAATATACGTCATATATGTTGATGAAGATCCCATTGGACTCAAAACATGTTGATAATTCAATAAAAAGTGGCCTTATACAAAGTGTTTTCTTATAATGAATACAAAAAAATGTACGTTAGAATAACTCATAAACACAAAAATACACAATTTTATTTAGGACTCGAAAAACCTTAAAATTTTTTATAGATAAAATTGAAAATCGAAACGAAACGAAATTAACTCAAAATGGCGGCATTCAAAACTGATTGGATTTTAATGGTTCTTGTAAGAAGCGGGGCGAAGCGAAAATGTTCAGTTATTTCGGCGCGGGTGGCGCCGTCTTCCTAGCCGGGATGATTAATACAGGAAGTCTTGAAGATATATCCGGAAGTTCATCAGCAAACTTGAAATATGGAGCGAATTGAAAAGGCGGGAAACGCTCTCAAAGCGCTTGTGTTCGAACAAAAAAAATAACGCTTTGGATCTTTTCGATTATTGTATAGTTCGACAATGCATTCAATCATATATGTAACTAGTTGTAAACTAGTAAAAAAAAAGTTGTGCTTTAAATGCCGGTTCCTAAAGAATAAGTATTTATTTATTTATAGCCGACACCCATGAAATGGTAATAATGGTATTTATCAAAATATTTAAATTTTTATTTATATTTTCCCTGCCGGTGATTGGGCGGAACTAAATGGTTTGCAACTTTGCTAGGTCCTATATTTACTGTATTTTTAATGTAATGCATGCTCAGCGAAGGCAACATCGCTATAGTTGACGCTTTCGGGTTTACTGGCCCGGGGTTCAAGCCCCGTCTTCGGCCGCTTAATTTGTTTTTTTAGCCGTGAATTCGAACGAAATTACGGACGTTATACGAAGTTACGGGGCCAGACAGACGGACGGATAGACAGACAGGTCAACAGACAGACAGCGAAATTATTATGTTTGATATCCCAATGGTTTTCTGCGTGTCATACGTGTGGAAATTTTAAATAAAACTGAAACACAATAATAGAAATTTCAATTTTATATAAGATTTGGGAAGGGATTTAAAGTCACATATTTAGAGAAGTATTATGAAGTCCGCCTCTACCATCCGGCTGTTTTAAGCCACGTATTCACTAGGGGACAAATTGTGCCTCAACATCACGCGCGGCATAGAGTTTACGTGACGCTGCAATGTCGCGCACAGTTCCGCGACGTCGCGCGCAACAAAACGCGGCATTTCTACGTGCCGCGGCAACGTTGCCATGCCCACGGTACCCGAACGAGCGCACGGGGACATCGTACCGCGCGTCAGTACTACGTGGTATATTGACAAGTTGAGATGCATGCGTTACAGTTATATATGCTATATGATGTGATATAAAACAGCATTCCGTAATATTGTGTCTTGCTTGGCTATGAAAGACCAGATAATTTGTAATAAATGTTCAAAATCAGTTGTTGTCATTCGAATGAAATTGACAAATGATCTGTCAAACATTCGAAGATTGCATAGAATATCCATCCTTCTTTTCCTTTGCAGTAAATACTTCCGCACCGACTACCATTTTCTGACCTCACGTTTCGATAAACTCGTTAGAATAAATAGATACGCAGCACTAATCATCATAACCTCATCGGGCGACATTTTTGCGACAAGTGATATGTGAGTCCCGGTGTGTACATATCAAATGACCGTGTCATTGTCCCCGAAACATGAGCCAACATGTTGCGTAGAACGTAGATGTTGATGCGTCATGTCACGCGGCATGTTGCGCAATTTGTCCCCCAGTAAATACGTGGCTTAAGTGTTCTCGAAAATGTCGCGACGTATGATTAATTATGGCATGTAAAGTGAGGCGCAAAGGTAACCAGGAACACAAAATTCAGGTGGCTCGAACTGGGGTTTCGATTGAAAGGTTACTTAAGAAATCGTGGTTTTGCCAGTGCCGTTGTCGAGGAGAGAATGGAAATGTAGCGCGAACTGCTCGTATGTCCGCCTGAGCATTCTTGTGGGGTCTATTCGTAAGTTCTGATATGGCGACGGAATGCATTAATATAAAATAAACGAATTAGGTGTACACGATTCAAGTTTTTGTTGAAGGTACTATGTCTGTAGGTAAACAGAAAAAGTCCCTTTCAAACTAACAGCATTACGCCACTTTCATACCGTATACGCCATTCTCATCCGCGGTATTTGACTGTTGAAGCATTTGGCAGAACAATCTACAATATTTTATTTATCCGATAGTGTCAGGTCTTTTCCGGATACTGAATTAAAAAAATTAAGATATACAATTTTTTTTCCACACTCTTCATAACATAAATCTTAGTATTGCAAAAAATAACGTAGTTAGTAGTATTTGCGTCGTATAGCAAAAGTATCCTCCGGCATATGGAAAAAGGCCGAAAAGTGCTGTGAACTATCAAAAGGTTAAGTACCTTGGACATGACTTGGAGAGAACCAAAATATAGTCTAAACCAAGTCATCATCCAGGGGAAAGTAAATGGTAAATGACTCGACTGAGTTGCTCCGAGCGGCGGTAAGCCAAGTCGCAATCGCCAGAATGATCGCCGACCTCCGATAGAAGATCACTTTAAATTAAAATAGGCACATCCTTGTTGTTCTTGACGTTTGTTGGTCTTGTGGTTAGGACTCTCGCCTTGTGATCCAATGGTCGCGGGCTCGAATCTCACTCCAGACCAGCAAGTTAATCCTATTTTCATAGCACAAGCGTTTAGATTAGTTTTAAAATAGTAAGAATATTGATGTGACACGTATTCCGTGTTCGCTATTTAAAATTTCTATTTAAAAATTTTCGGGGGTGAATGATGAATGGGTGAAGATGAGGAATTATTTTCTGGGGGAACCCGCGTCAAATAGTCCTGAAAAGGACTTTTAAACTCCCGACGTTTCGAACAGGTAACACTGCTCATTCTCAAGGGCCTCTTATCTTGATTCCTGTCCAAAACTGGACGAGTAAACCCGACTGTTCGGGGCAAGAGCCAGAACAAAAGTGAATTAAAAATCCTAATTGGTGCTAAAAATTATTGATTTATTTATTTGTTTAATTGCCGACTTTGGGAGTCGGGGAGTGGACCCAAAAAATAATTCCTCATATATATATATATAAATGTATGTGTTTTGTTTGAGATTTCCGCGAGCGCTATTATATGGAACAGAAGTAGTTTCTGGAATATATCTGTAAATGGTCTCCCAGAGAAGACCTAGGCCGACGTTTCGGCAAGGTATCACGTACCAGGAAAAATATTTTTTTTTTGTTAGTATTAATTTGTTTGGGGGTAACCCGCGTCAAAATCTGGTCCTCAGAAGGATCATTCGTCAACTGACGTTTCGCCTGAATCACAACAGGCAACTTCAGGGTGCCTTGTTAATAAATTTCCGTCACGAGGGGCAGTGAGAGCACGTCCTCGTCGTCATAATATATATAGTACTACACATACCTTCATCTATTGTAATGTCGGACCTCCACGATGTCTGGGTGTTCTTAAAAAAGACCTGTAATTGTAATCTGGAGTTTATCTAAAATATATTTTTGATGAATATTATATAAAATAATAACTAATGTTATTTTAAAAGTTGTTTTAATAATTCAAATCAAAAATAAATCAGTTTGTTTAATACACATCTGCTAGTTTTTTCATCTAAAGGGTTCAGATATTAAATTAAAGCCAATATTTTCGTTACAATGGCGATATATTGATATTTGACGTTAATTTATTTTCGAGTGTTGAGTGGGTAACAATTAACCAAATAAGGATATTGTTATTTTCAAAACAGATCAGAACATCATATTACATAATATGTCGTTATCGCCATTTATTTCAATTCCCGAATAGAACAGAGATTACAACATAAAGTGTGTATTCATATTTTTGCTCAAAAAGATAAACTTTATCAGTACTGAATAATGTAAGCAGTCAAATAATGTTCATGAGTTTTATAATTTGACACAACTGAGGGTCGAGGGGATTTTCTGTATTTGATATGACGAAACGAATGCATCATCAGTAGTTTGTGAATTGTTAATAAGCGCAATCTCGACCAAACGGGTATTTCCCTGTTGTGGTATTATATTATGTAATAAGTTGTCTGCTTTGCATTTGAAATAATTTGAATTGCTTTCTTCAATAATATCAAAATTATTTTATAGTCACAGAAATTTTGACACAAGAATTAAGGAGTATATATAAGTACTTTCCTTTTACCCCCCCCCCCAGCCCGAAATATTTATTTACAGATCTACACTGTTTTGACCTATCTGACCCAAAATTTGCCTACTTATTCTTTTAGACCCGGCGGGTACCATTTCTCCCCTTCCCCTCCCCCTGATATATTTTCCATCTAAATCTGTACCGTTCGACCGATCTGACACAAATTTTGCATACGTATTCCTTAGGATCCGGCGGATAACAAACATTTCGTCCTCCCTTTACCCAACCCCCTCCCCTGATATATTTTCTGTACAATTCTACACCGATCGACTGATCTGACCCAAATTTGGAATGATTATTCTTTTGGACACGACGATTAAAATAGGTCACCTTTACCGCCTCCGCCTCAAACCCTCCCCTTCCCCCTGATATATTTTCTGTACAAATCAACACCGTTTGATTGATTTTGCAAAAATATTCTTTAGGATCCGGCGGGTAGCAAAGTCGACATTTATCCCCCCCCCCCCCCCATTCCCTTCACCGCACCTCCTCCCGCGATATATTTTCTACACAAATCTATACCATTTGACCGATCTGACTCAAATTTTGCATACTTTTTCTTTTGGACCCGGGGGGTAAATTTTTTATTTTCCTTTAAAAAAAATAGAGATGCGAACACGGAATACTTGTCACATCAATATTCTTACTATTTTAAAATTAAGATAAACGCCTGTGCTATGAAAATAGGACTAACTTGCTAGTCTGGAGTGAGATTCGAACCCGCGACTTTTGAACCACAAGACCAACGAGCTACTCTACTACCACAAGCAACATAGGAAACTTTTTCTCCTTATACATCCCTTCCATCACAACCTTAATTAAATGTAAACATTGTTTTTATTTATATTTGTTTTTATTATAAATTTTATTATAAGTTTTTATTATAAATTTTGCAAAATAATAGAACCTTGGTGTCCTCCCATAAATTAATTTTTAGCTTAAACCCGAGCAACGCCGGGTACGAACAGCTATTTTAAGATATTTAATTAGCAATATCAATAAGGGAAATTTTACATACGAATAACAAAGGATTACAGTTATAAATACATAAGTAATTTTAGAAATTAGAAAAAGAGTTTACAGTAAATTAAATATTATAATCAGGGGCATGCAGTGACAAAATTGTAGTATGATATTAACGTAAGCACATATTTAAAAAAAATCGAATAAAAATGTATATCTCGTAATATTTATATTACAATTATTATCATATGATGCCTTAAATATTAAAAATATTAATCGTATAATTTATTCGAATTATATTCAGCATATTTTAAAACACAAAAATACACAAGCGTTATTTTCTACATAAAATAGTTAACTCAAAAGTTGACTGCTTAGACATACACAGACGAATATTCATTTGAATGTCTTCCAGATTAATCAGAACCGAACTCACGTTTATTCTTCCATACCACAATATTAACTTCAAACTGAACATATTACCATGCTTATATTAGCTTCACCTGTTTGTCTGGACTGAATCTTATAATCGATATTTAATTCGATTCCCAATGTCCAATCGAGCTAAAATTTTGCAAACAGACATATTCTCGGTGACAATACATTAATCAATCACTATTCAGATTCACATATTCACTAATTAATCAATGAATCCATCATAATAAATTAATCAAAGTTTTGTATGGAAAATAGTTTAATGAGCTCGCTCACCAAAAGATTGTCCTAGTTTCCTACCGAAGCGGTTTTGTACGCTGGGCAATATTACTAAGTGTAATACAATAAGTCTAAAATTTATATTGAAAAGATATAATGAGCATACTGAAACGATTTTAAGACTAAAAAGTAGAAAATAATATCACATGATTTATTTAAACCACGCTCATATTTAAATGTACCTACTAAAAAGAAAAGAAAATTTTAACCAAAAATTTTTGTTTAACCAACAACGGAATTCTGTAATCTGTTTCAATATCGTAAGCGCACTTTTTATGTGAAGAGTGAAGCAAAAATTTTAGTCCGAAAATTTATTTAAATGTAAGCGTGATTTAAAAAAAACATTTTCTTGAAATATTTTTTTTCTGAAAAGCTTTACTGCAACTCAACACGCACTTAAAGAAACCAGATCTTTTCTACACCACAATCGCTTCAATCAAATCACACGTTTCCATATACACCATATTATATTGTACACATGTACGTTTGTAATGTAAATGTTATATAACAAATAAATTGTATTGAATTTAATAAATCAACGTCGACGCACAAATATTATTAGGTACTTACGTGAAGAGGAAGAAGGAAAGTAAAAATATTTTTAAATCTCATGTTCTTTATTTTTGTACGGTTATTTTTATATTTTATAAAGTAATAAAAAATATCACATTGTTTAATTGCAATATCATGTTTAAATAATAATAAAAAACAAATCTAACATTGCATAAACCTTAGATAATAAATTATTATAAATATCAAGTCATGTCCTGATTTGTGTTAAAAATAAACATAATAATTATGACTAAATAACAATTACACTTATACAACTATAATACAAGAGCTTCTGAGAAATTTGGTCCAATAATAAAAAAACATGTTACAAAAGAACCACGTCACATTAGATTCCACAAAATTTAAAAATGTTTTTTTTCAAAGAAAGGCTTTGAAAAAATTAAAGAATCAATAACGGCAACGAAATCATTAAATATAACTACTCTTTCGCGAATTCTTAAAAAATATGAGCCCATCAAATCAATAGACGAAAATACTGGATACGGCCTTGCGTGAATTCTGCCCTATCGATGTACAGTATTTGTGACTGCCCTGGGAATCAAATAATGGACCAGGATCTTATGTACCTAACTATGCTGAAGGCACATACTGCGCTTTTGCTTAGCCTAACCTGACCTTACCTAACCTAAACTAAATTAATATGTTTTATTTTTGTTAATTTCGTACAACGTTATGCGAAATTTTTTGTCAATTCATTTGATTAGGTAAATTTTTAAAAATTTGTTTTAAATAAAAAAAATATATATGTATATACTCTTCTGCAAATTTGATTACCTGGTTTTAATGATTTCGTCATAATTATTCATTCATTCATTCATTATTGAATGCTCCTTCACAAAAAAAAAATAAAATACATTTGTTGGATCTAATATCGCGTGGGACTTTTTGTGTGGATCTTTTTTCGTTGGGGACAAAATGTCCGTAGACCTCTTTTCGAGGGATGAAATAACTTATTATTTGAACTTTCATACAAGTACCTCATAATTAAACTATATTATTTTACATTCCTTACGTCTAATATTTTTAGAAATTACTCGTATTGAATTTACTTTTGCTGCATAGTATGTTTCATTCTTAAGCAGTACATTATATTTTGGTAAGATTGTACAATCATTAATTATTGTACAGTTTTTAGTTTTCAAATATTGAAAAAATAAACAATTTAAAAATACAGAAAAATTGATTTATACCAACTTTTAAAATAATATTTACTATACCTACTGAACATTTTGCCAATATTTTAATGCTAATCTAATTTAATCATTACTTTTCGTCACAGTAAGTTTGGTTTGACTAGTGGAAGAATTCGTTTGAGACACGCTTTCGTGACCGCTTCTTGAGGCAGAACGTATTTTAAAAACTAACGAAAACTCATGCCTAAATTTCTTAACGAATATTAAATAAATTATCAAATTGATAAAACTATTTGAAGGGACGAGAAAGTTGTCAATCAAAATAAGTAAACTGGAGTGCGTTTGGTGTATTCGAAAATAATTAATTACTACTCCCAATATATTACAACAAAAGAAAGCGAGAACAATGCAAATGAGCACAACTGCTACATCTATCTCTTTCTTTTGCGATAGAGAAAGGCGTTCCCTTTCGGAGTTTGCCTTCCTCACCCGCATGTAGATTGATATATTTAGAATAGCAATAGATAAGAATGGTATAAAGAACACGATGAAACTGTAAAACCAGAAGCAGTATATCGTCGAATAATAATAATCTCTTTTTAAATCAGAATAAAACAAACAATATATTGTCGAGTTGTCTGATTGCGAATTAAATTTTTGTGACTCAATTTCCCAAAATCTCGATGCATTGTATGCAATGGAAGATATGAAAATTATTATAAAAGCGATTTGAGCCCGTTTGTATGTGCAAAGCGATTTGACGCGCAGCGGTCGGTATATAGCGACGAATCTCTCCACAGTCACGGCTAGAGTCAAATACACAGCGAGTGTTTGAGCAATCATCCAAATAGGATACACGAAGGGCGTGTAACGCGGATACATATAAAAATACCAATTATGCATCACCCCTGTATTGATGTAGATCGCGGGCAGTCCAGTCACGAGTATTGAGGAGGCGTTGACCAGAGTCTCGCTGAACGCCACAGCGGAAAATAAAAAGTTCGTGCTGTTCTTCATCCGAGTCTTGTTGAAAATAACCATCGTGACGATGTTACCAGCAATGCCGAGAACTCCGACTATGTTCACGCAGATACCGCTTACGACGAAGGCGCTGACTTCCATAGTGTAGTCGGGACTGTAGTCGAACTCGCAAGATTGAGAGACGTTGCTTTCAGTCTCATTGTAGTCGTAATATTCCAAGGAGTCATACGACTCAGTCGAGGCGCTGGAGTCGACATACATAACGAGTTAGCCGCTGTCTCAATGAGGTAACAGAACAAATTACCATTGGCGATTTCAGAAGACGAAAAATTAAGGTACAGAAAATTTGAAACACTTTTATTCAGTTCACTCAAACAGCAAACATAAACACTATTTGCAATTATTATTTCAGTCAATATTTTAGCTGTTTACACGTTTTTGTTTACCAACAAAATTAACTAAACACCGCACAACCTAATGGTACGTGCCCGCTTAAACAAATGGGAACTTGCCTGTGGTTTATCATGTTAACACTGAAAAAGCCGGGAATTACTGCGTACTCATGACAACCGCAGCTATCGTAATTTGACAGCTGATCTAAGGAGATGATTAAATGTTGGCAAATAAAACAAATATCAATTTTTATTTCAGTTTCAGTGCCGATAAATCAGCATTTATTGGTCATATGATTTTAACATGCTTAATACATACACATTACTAAATAAACACAAGCATAAGACTGTACGTAAAAAGACCCTCAGTCATTATTTACATTACTAGGTATAAATACCTGCTCTAAAATAGGTACATATAATTATTGTAAATAAGTAAAAAGAAAAGAAAAGAAAAAGATTTTTTAAAATTAATTCTAAAAAGTGGTAGCTAGAAAAAAAGATTAAAAAATATGTGAAAAAATACCATGTATATCAGAATTATCTTTTACTTAATTTGGTATAGATTTGGTTAGTTGAACTAGCTTTGAGTAGCTTGTTGGTGTTGTGGTTATGACGCTCGCCTAGTGATCTGGTTGTCAGTGATTCGAGCCCCATTCCAGGACACCAGCAAGTTAGTCGTATTTTTATACCATTGGCTTTGGCTAAGTTTGAGAATAGTAAGAATATTGATTCCACACGTATTCTGTGTTCACATTTCTGTTAAAAATAGTCTTCATTAAAATGTTCATTCCATGCCTTTATACGCCGCTTGGATATCCTAATTACAGGAAGTACTACATCTTATGAAATATCGTTGTCACTTTTGTATACACTATCACGAGACTGTAGAAATCGTAAGAATAAGACGTAATCGAGGATTTTGTTAACTCTGGACGTTTCACAGTAAATTGTAAATTACTACAAAAGTCTGAGATAATCTACTAGATTCGAGAAACGTCTAGAATTCCGAAAAAGTATATAATTAGAACGACGCCATCGAGACAATCAATTGTTTTTGTCAGCGAAAGAAACCCATAGAAAGAGCAAACAGACGATTTTAGTGCGGATATTTACCAGCGATAAAGTACCTATCGGCGTGTGAGAAGTATTTGATAGTAATCAGAGTGTAATAATCGACATGAATCAGGATTTTTAGATACAAGTGGAAGATTCTCGAGTGAATAGTTAGTATGAATTAGAGAATAGATCTCGTGTTAATTCATGTCCAGTGATTTTACTTAATTAATCAAACAAAAAAGTGTTTGGTTTGTCTCTTACCGCCAAGATGCCGTGACAATACCATCCTTTTATTCTAATTCATACTTATCTCTATTTCACGACGGTTGCAAATCGAGGTTCTTGAATTGCACGTTGATTCTTTCTGAATGTCTTCTTCTCATCCTGTAAAGTCGAATAAATCAATATTTTACTTTGTTACAAATTTGGCGTCATTATTGTTGTTTTCGTTGAAAGTTTCATCGCTGCATTCTTCATCTGAATGCTTTTCTGCTATATTTATGAGTCTTGATAGTTATTTGTCAATTCTGAGGCGGAAAGATTTCAATGATTACACAGTCAGTACAACGTCGACATGGTAACACAGCTCACTACGATATTTTTATCTGCTGAAAACGTTCAAGCTCTAAGAGTCATAGTTTTTTGTAAATTCAATATTTTTGTTTCCCCAGCACGGCCACCATCGTTAAGTTAACTCGAAAAACATTGTTCTTTAATAATAGTTAAATAAGCACCCAACATAATTAAATGTTTTTTTTTATCCGGGACAGACAAGCCTTTTTTATACAAGATAAAAATTGAAACAGAATGAAAAGTGATTAAACAAACAAACATACTTGTACTTAAATGTTATATTAAAATTTTATAGAATAAATCCAAGTCACATAGTATGAAAAATGGCATTTTATAATGTCACTCATATTTGATAGAGCTCATCCAACCCTTAGAACAAAATAAGTACTGTTTTTCGTACATTTAGACATTTAGAAAGAATCCAATTTGTAAGATACGTCATATCTTCGAAAATATATTTTTTTTCTTATAATTTTATTTAAAAAAAATATCTTTACAATGAGCTCTATGTAGGAAAATATGCAATAATGAATTAAACTAATAATGAATTAAATGTCGACGTATCAGGTTTTTGTAGAATAAAAATTTTAGAAGCATTTTTCTCAAGTCTATTTTTTTGTTGGTTGGATACTTTCAGTATAACTACCTGCGTCCAATTGAGGTTTGGACAAGCACTGCCAGAAAAGGACAAAGCAATTGCGTAATGAGTAATAATAAAAAAGTAACGAAAAAGTAAGATAATGTCACGTAGGAACACCCCGACACGAGGGTTTGTTTTGTCTCAATTTTATTACTGTTGAGTCGACGGCTGCGGTTTTTGTAGATGTAATGCAGAATGTAATGTTCACTTTAAACTTTTAAAGTCAGATGGCTGTGTGTTGTGGATTCGTGGAGCACAGAACATGAAGGGGCGTCGGCCGAATTTTGTCTTCTTCTTCGGCACTGAAACATTTTCCGATGTTGTGCTTCTGGTATTTCTGGTTTTCAGATAGTGTACATGATAAAGAGTTTTTTTTAAATAATTATTTTAGTATTGAACTGGTGCATAGCTGTCTTGTGTCGAGCACTTGAAATCTCTGAGTGAGTCTTCAGAGTTATATCTAAATGGTTTCTTGTTTGTTACACGTATAATCCATTCTGACTTTATTGAAGGGTCTTATATAGTTGGTTCCGCACCAACCCATGCACACTTGGCTTAGCTGATAGTACTTTGACGGAGTGCATAATACACCATTTTCGGAAGACTGAGATTCAAAAAGCTGGGTGGTATTTTGAATGTACGTATCGGTTTTCTAACTTTGGAGCTTAAACATTCGATGTGCGGAGCCCGACGTAGGTTTTTAGCGATTGTCAGCCCAGGATATCTTGTTTCTATCTTTTTGTCGATTATGTCAAGGTTGTATGTATGATTTTTGCTTGAAATACATGTGTGTGTTATGATGTCTGGTGGGGGGATTTTCTTTTTTTTTTTTATCGAGAAGGCCAAGTATTTTACTTCATCAAGTTAAATTATTTTATTTTTATTCTTTGTATACAATGTTTAAAATTATATTTCTTATATGTGTAGTTTTTCTTGTGTTTGTCTTTTTTTTCTTATGTGCAATATTTAAAACGTTATTTATAATAAGGAGGTTGTATTTTCTTACGTTTAAATTAAAAAAAAAAAAACAATTAGTTGCTTCAGAACAGACCTTGTCTAGTGAAGCAACTACCTGCATTTATGTGTATAAATTCATACGAAATAAATAAATATAAAAATAAAAAATAATTCAAAAAGGAAATGAAAGCTATGATACCTTCTATTCAAAATTGAGTTGCCATCAAAATGACGGCACCCGTCTCTTTAGTGTTAATATTATTAGAGTAGTGTGTACGAGTGTTAAAAAAAATTGATAACGTTCCTTGTTGCGTTGCGTTTGATAAAAGCTTATAATAGGTGTGTTTGTATACATAGTATACTGTGATGCGATCGCATTATCATTAAGCAAAAATTTTAAATATTTTTATTTTTACATAATATTAATTATTAATTGAATTTAATTTCAATGGGTAAAATAATCATTTTAATGAAAAAAAACACTATAAATATCACAGAGGTGATTATTGTCGAAACTTCAGACTTTTGGTCAGTTCTGCGACGTGTAGAATTAAAATAGAATCTGAAATTTGTTGCCAGAAATATTTTCCATATTGGAAATAATCTGATACCTGCACACAATGGTATTTAAATATAATATACATATCTATGTATATTGTATAAGCCTTCTTCGGACGTCTGAGATGAGAGTACCGCCCACTATAGCAGGGAGGACTCTCAGGGACAGGATTGGAAACTCAGAAATAAGAGAGACCTGTCAGATGTACATCCAATCAGAATCCACTAAAAAAATATCGTGAGATGTGGCAAGAAGAGACGGCGACCAGAAAGACCACGTGGAGAGGATGGATGGTACAAGAATATCCCACATGGCTGCTCACAATATACCCTTGGAACATCGCATGCCAAAAATATGGAAAGAAAGCTGGTGCTCCACTTCCCAAGAGAACAAGGATTCAAGAACAGGTCAATGATCGAGAATAAGAAGAGGAAGAAAAATAAGAAGAATACATGTATTTTTAAGTGAACCAAGATAATAAATAATACTTCAAATAAATTGTGATATAGCGGTGTTCATTGCGAGTGTCTTTAATTAAATCCGATTCCAGTAGTTTGTTTATACTGTGAACCAAAAAATATTAAACCAGCTATAATAGTGAATGAATAAGTGGTATTGAGTGTCGTAGGCGAATCTACAGCCAATAGGAACCAAGTCCTCCATTGCGACCAACCAGGTGCACAAAAGTGTTGTCGAATTCCTTTCCTGTTCAACCGATTGTCCACGCGCAGGAATTGTTAAAGAGATCGTCTTGGAGGGTTCAATCAGTCATCGGGCCTATGTTTTCGGTTCAACCAATGAACTTTTGTTTATTCAATAATAGCAAAATAATTGAACGGTTAAATCGTTGTATTAATAAAAAGAAAAAACTTTGTATAAATTCATTGAATAATCGACATGTTTCGGGGCCAACGGACACTTCATCAAGATACATCGTACACATAATAATAATTAAAATTGGAAGTATAGACACTTCTTCTTCTTCTTTTTCCCCAGCATTCCTCCACTGCTGGATGTAGGCCTCTTCTGATTTTTTACAATTTTCTCTTTTTTGGGCTTTTCTAATCTACCCGCTTCTTGCGACAGGTATAATATATTATCATCGGCCCACCTTTTCTGAGGCCGGCCTCTTCCTCTTTACATGTCTCCATTGTCTCCACCACCGACATATAGACACTTACAAAAACAAAAAATAAGTATATGTGAGTTAAATAACAAAATAGGAACTAATGTAAAAACAAATTTAAAAGGTAACTATTTGCCAAAAAGGATTTTGATATTTATAAATATTGATTTAAACAGTATTTTTTTAATTAATGTAAATAAATTTATGATTGGGATCAGCTATCCAGTTTTCGTTGGTAAAATAAAATTGGAGAGTGCTTTCACACAAACGATTATACGCAGAGCATATTAAGTCTAAGCTAAAAGTCCAGGCGCACAGTTTACAAATAAATTAATAATGAAAAGTGTCAGATAAATTTAAGGTTAAAATCCAAACTAAAAAGGCAAATTTATGCCTTTTGACGTGACGTTGGCACTACGAATAATTACTCCAAAATACCAACACGCTACCATATTTTTTGCGGTATTGCATCATATTTTTATGAAATTGCAAAGATTTTTCTTCGTTCTACAGTGAAGTTCATGATCATGTATTTGGAAAACAATAATAACATCGAGGGATTATATTTATGCCTTGATTATGAGTCGAAAGTGTTCAATCAACCATGACCATCAATAGTTGTGGAGATATGCGACATCAAAATTTGCATTATTTTCAATATTTGAATTGACAATTTTTTTTACAAAAAGTTGAATTATCATTACAGTAACTTGGATTTATGGCTTACGAAAAATTCATTCGTTTCACTATAAGTTAAATATAATTATAAATAGCCTGCAAAAATTCCAATTGGAAAACATTCCATTGGAATGTTATTTTATTTTATTTGACTTGTATTAAAAGGAATGAATTTTTCATATTCGATAAAAGTTACTGTAATGATAGTTCAACTTTTTACAAAAAAATAAGTCAGAAATATTGAAAAAAATGCAAACATTGATATTGCATAACTCCATAATTATTGGCAGTTACAGGGTTCTTAATAACTATATGTTTTTAGAATTTTTTCGGATGCTGATTGCTGCCTTTGAACGATACTAAATGTCACATATTTGGTTTTTATATAGTTCAACTAGTACTTTGATTAGTGAGTGACCTTTTAATTGAGTCATAGACCTTCTAAAAGTCAACGGCAACTTGGTGCATCATATGGGCGCACTGCCATTCATTTTACATTATCTGTCTGATAACGAATATTTATTTTAATATGGAGCGGTTTCGCAGAAAGCCATACTGATAATCTTAACTTATCTCGATAGCCATCCGCAACACGATATTACTAAGAAACATATCGTCTATCTTTTGCTTTATAATTATGATTGATTTTGTTTTATATTATAATTATTGTTATAAACGAGATGCTAAAAAGAATTAACATTAATTGATATTAACATAAATTAATTCGTACATTATATCTTCCCTTCTACTCCCGTCCCACATTCCCCTCCACCCTCTCCACTCGCTGTTTAAGTAAGTTAAAGTAAATTACTATATTCAGTGGAAAATTTGTAATTGGCATAATTTTAAAAACCACTATTTTATATTTGTTAAGATATTGATTTGCTGTTAATTTTCCCCAAAATAAAATAAATAAATGACGCACTGTCCGAACCTCTGTTCATATGTCACGTGGAACAACACTATCGTAGGATCTATAATAGTCCGAAACTATCTATAACCTTAGGAAAACGTGTAAAAACGTCTAGAAATGCCTGGAATAATCAAGAAGCGACGAGGACCTTCTCATAACCACTAAAATAATCGATTAAGTACGAAAATATCAGTAATTGGGTATAAATACGGAACTACGCAGCAGCGCATGGCAGTTGTCGCGTTTGACTGTTTGGTCAGTGCGAAGTTGGCCTCGAGCCGTGAGACGACGCCCAGGATGGCCAGTGAAATAATCTAAGTGAAACAATCGAGCGAAGTACCTAAGTGGAGAAATAATCTAGTGTGACGATAAATAAGTGTAACCCAGCGATAGTGAAGTGTTCATTTGTGAGTGATATATTGCGAAATAATGTCATTTAAAGAATAGCGGTAAGTTTAATTCGTGTTAAGTGACTTTATGCATTGAATAATTAATTGATAAATCGCTAATTAATTTCTAGTGTTTTCATTCATTCCTCCCTATCCACGACACGTGACATTATATTGTTATTAAAATTTTAGATAATTTAAATAATTTATTTGGTTCTTGTCTGCTTATTTAAATCTATCTTTTTTTCGATTATTTTAAGAAATCTAAGTTGTAGCTTTTTAATTATATTGGCTGCATAGAGCCAATTCAAAGTAACTCCAAAAACATTAGAATAAATTGGGTATAAATAATACCTATAAAATAACCGTTTTATATAGAAATATATAAAAAAATGTTTTTATGAAAAATAGTTTATTGATGACTTTGCTATAGAAATTCTGGGACGGGAATCGATGAATTCTTTAAAAGATTCAATTTCCTCTTTTTGGAGAGGTACAGCAAAAAAGACCGTGTTTTAATAGTCTACATTAAAATAGTGTAATAAATTGTATCTTATATAAAAAAAAAAAAATTAAAAAATCTTTTTGTCTCCCCTGGGCCCAACCATTGCGACGAACGTTTCCGAATGTCAATTCGATCCAGAATTCCCTCATTTACACGGTATTGCGATGTAATGATCCTTGGTAGTGGTTGTCTTGTGGTATGTAGAGTAAAAACGAACGGTCAGCATGACCTTGAAATTGGTGCACATCTGCCGTGATCAATCTAACGGATACTCAGTACTAAAGCAGACTGCTAGCAATTGATGCTTTCTGCGGGCAGGAAACAAAATAGCATGCATGAATGGCCCTTACGCATATTTTTTATTTTATTTATTTATTTGTTTATTAACGCCCTGTAGGGTTTTTACAAACAGATATGTAAAGTACAAATATACAAAAAACAGATACAAAAAAAACAAATACTTAAAATACATATACAAATTGACCTACATGACCAAATGAAAGATACAGAAAAATTTCACCAAAGAATACCTTTTGTGCTTCATTTTGTTCGCGGGAAAAAAATTAAGGCGCCGTATCACTTGAACATACTACGTACCTATCCATTTTAAGTCCAAATTTAAGAAATCAAACTTTGCTGCTGTAAAAAAAAGATTTTTTTTTAATATAAAGAAGTTACGAACGTTACACGAAGTTAAGGGGACAGATAGACTGCCGTACGGGCAGACAGACATCGAAATTATTATAATTGGGATGTCACTAGCCGTGAAAAATCACGGAAAATACGAGTAATTAATAAAGACCCTTTCGCGACCGCGCAACATTCACACAATGTCACAATCTTATTATCTAATGTTTTAATTCCAGCCAGCTACGAATTTATAGACCGACAGATGACAGACAGGAATTTAAATTAATTATATTTATTTAAGATATTTAAAAATCATTATGTGAATCAGTTGATAATACAAAAAAATTGATTGAAACCTTGATTTTGTTACAGAAATATTATAAAACTATCTGTAACTGTATCTTGTATACATTTCTACATCTTTTTGGCGGTCTGCGGAGAGGCGGCCGTGGCGTTTATCGGTTGGTTCGAGTTTGGTGGCCCGGGGTTCAAGCCCTATCTCCGGCCGTTTTTTAAGCTGTGAATTAGAACGAAATTACGGACGTTACACCAAGTTACGTTAGACAGATACAGCAACGAAATTATTATGTTTGATAAGTAAAACGGCCGTGCAGTCGAAAAGGTTATGGAATCAACTGTGTATAGAAATCACATTATCATAGACCATAACTATCTTCAAATGCAGTAAACAATTTTACATTTTCCAAAACCTAGTAGCTCCATCACTCGTCTCGTTATCGTAGAGTTAGTTTTGTCCCTATGACACCAAAACTATAACCGTTCTGTTGTTGGATAGAGTATTTGCCAACTGACAACAATAAACCTGCCACAAGCGCTTTTGAGGCGAGTTTTCGCGAAAACCCAAAACCTGAATTCTCTTGCCGTATGGTGTGAAATGAATAAACTCTACTTAATTTTAAATTAATACAAAATTATAAAATTTACTACCTTAAAATTAAAAACACATCATGAATACTCTCTATGTAACACCAGACTAGAAAATGTTGACTGTATTTGTGACTAAGGTGTATTATTCGACTTCAAAACTTACTTTTATTACCGTATAAACGCGATAACTTGTAAGTATCTAAAATAACTTAGAATTATAAGGCATCAGGCTCATTTTAATCAATATAATGCATTAAAGTATTATAATCACCTCTTGTCCGGAGCCAATTAGAAAATTGCTGATCAGTTTGGTCTTCGTATTATAAAGGGCATATAAACAGTACTAGCAGCCGGCCCACCCCGGCTTCGCACGGGTATTTAACAAAAGTTTCAAAAATTATAGGGAGCCGACCACGCGAGTGGGCCGCGCGGCACTTTATTTTTTGACATTGGCCCGGCCTGCGGTGCGGGCGGCGGCGGCGGTGGGGAGCGCGAACTTCGAGGGAGACACACGACGGACGGTTGCTGAATTAACAAACATTGAAAAAGTGAAAAATGTTACTTAAGTTACATGGTTTATGTGGTTGGTAGTTTTGATAATTATAAAACTCACGATAACTTTTGAATGGTATTATTCAAAAAGTTATCGTGAAAAATTTAAATTTATTAATTAAATTTACAGGCACTGATTTAGCCTTGAATATGAAGTGATTTATTTGAATAAGTAAAAATACCCAGGTACGAATAATGTGGCCTAGTTTGTACCGGCGCGGCATAACATATTTTAACATAAAAATGAGTTATTTTGACATAACTGTAGTAGTTAGACATATGGTATCGCAGACTTTTTTGGAGATATTGATGTCCTCTATAAAACTGTAGTACATCATTTTGCTCAATAATTTCCGCAGCGTACGCGATATAAGATTTTTTTTGATTTTTTTTCACACGTTGGGTTACATTATCGAAGTTTTCATACGGATTCTAACTTTTTTGAAAAAATTCTATAGCCGATGTTCATCAGGGATAATGTAGGATTCTAAATGTGAAAGAATTTTTCAAATCGGTCCAGTAGTTTCGGAGCCTATTCAATTTAAAACACCCAATCAAATCATTCCTCTTTATAATATTAGTATATAGATTGAGCGTTTCCACGAAAATTTCTCAGACACATAAACTACGATTAACATACCAATACAAAATATAGAATACAATAATCTATTGAAGAGACTTAAATTACTCACCATATACAAGGTGAGTAATTTGAGTCCCTGTCTATCTATCATATTTTTCTGGGGAAGTTAGAATTTCGATATTCATTCGTCAACTCTCTCCGTATTGAATAAATTGAATTTCCCCAGCACGAGTTGGCTGGCTGGCGGTCGCTGCTTGCATTTCGATCAGGTTCGATCAGCTGTGTAATAATAGAGGCGACTCGCATTATTCCTGACTGACAAACTTTCTAGTCCAGACGTCTATGATCATCGGTGCGTCCTAATGTGATATATTGAAGCGGGAAGTGCGCGCTCCTGGCGTGTGTAACTTCCCGGAGAAAAGTCTTTGAGCAGCGGCGCATCCCTTGGACGCAACTTCCGCGGGGCGCTGGTCGCGCTTCGGCAGACGGGAATTTGATTTATTATCAAAACTATTTGTGTGTCACTTACTGCTTATTTTCTCAAACACTTTTGAAAATTCTTTAACAAAATCAACTTTCAAATATCTGACAAAAATTAAGTCGGCGAAGGAAACATGACATGGAAATTCAATCATTGAGATTATATTTACGGTTTGTAATAAATAAAAATGTTGAAAAACATAAAATGAAGATGATAAGAAGTAGGTAGGTATTAAGTAATTAAGATGAAATTTTTATTTCCGCCTCAAGGAGTGGGGGTTGGACAAAGATTACAGAATGACTGATATATGTGTACACCGAAAGGCTTTTGATGATTTCATTATATAACCTTTAATAATTCATCTTGTCTATTTGGATATAAGACATCGCACTTCTATATAAAGGTGTTGTAAGTCAAAGCGAATTCTATAGGAAAGCTAAAACAAAAATGAACCATTTTTAAAGTTTGATAACGGAACTACTTTGGAAATTTATCAAAGGGACTAAATTTTCTGATTAATCATTTCTTATTGAATCAACACATCGCCACTATTTAGTGTGGGAATCATGAACAATGAATGAAAGATGAATGATCTTGTTGAAAAAGAGACACTAGCGGCCTTTCGCAGAGAAGGGGTGACCTCATATTTACACGGTTTTCATGGGGATTACAGAATCATCTTTACATTATTCCGAAATAAAACGTAAAAAAGAAAAAAAATATTACTACATATATTTATACGAAAAACCAATCCATATTTTAAAAATATATAGGTATAACTGCTACCACGATACTAACCAAGATCTCAGATTTCGGTAGGTAGTTTCCCCAATTAAGCTTAATTAATTGTATAATTTTATTCAATTTTATAGTAAATAATAATGGTAATTGAATTTATGTATTTATCCAACCGGATCAACAATAATTTCCATTATATATCATGTGTAACCGGTGGGTTAAATATATATATACTCACGTAGATACATAATAAAGAATCATTATAAATTTGATTGAAATGAACAAATTGAAATTATCATTATGTTTTTTAAATTACTATGAGTAAATCGTGCTAGATAGCGATGGTTTTTAGTAAACAAAATTTCTTCAAAAAAATATAAAATAACTTTGCGGTAAAATTATTTATGTTGATAAATAATATTTATGTTAAAACTATAAGAAAACTCTTTATACGAAAACACTATTTATTGAATTCTTCGAGGCCAATAGTTTCTTCATCAGGATACAACATATAAGTACCTACTAAAAATAAAATTCAAAGTATATATAGACAATAACAAAAACAAAAAAATAATATATGGGAATTAAATATTTGAATAACTAATTAAGAACTTATGTGAAAACAAATTTAAAAATAAATGGTATATGCAAAAAGAATTAAGTTATTTTTTTAAACCTGGCTTGATCAGAACTATAAGTATTTGAGGATGATCCTGTTAAAAGCCTCAAAAACCGTAGAACTTGTATGAGAAGATGTATGAATGTAGCCGAAGCAAAAGTGGTGTGCCAATATAGAAGAATATGGCATTCTATCCTCTCTACCCACACCTGAGGGAAAACGATGGTCAGTTAGTTAGTTTTTAAATAGAGATGCGAACACGGAATATTTATCGCATCAATACTATTACTATTTTCAAACTAAGCTTAACGCTTGTTTATAGTATTTATATTGCTATTAACAATTTTTTACAATTTATAAAAAAAAGGGTTGATAATTACATAAATAGTAGTTTATACAAGGTGTTTTTTTTTATTAATGTAATTTTTTTTAATACATGCAACAATCATAGATAAATTAAAAATGATTTTGTTTAATAGTATGATATCTTGTTTTGTTTTTATATATTTCAAATTCCGCTTTTCGACCACGCTAGTGTGAAATTTATATTAATATGCAAATTGTCTTGTTCATTCTGCTAGTTGTCTTTGCGCATAAGAATTACCGCCAGGAGCTCAGAACTAATATGGAGTTCACATTCGCGGTTTCGCTTCCTCCGCGTCACCGCGAGTCACGTCACTCTTGTGAGACTGCTCGCATGCTCTTTCAGGACAGCCGTAACTTAAACTAAGTGCACATGGAGAATACAGCGCGAAATAATATTGGATAAGATGATATCCAGTTACATGTGTGTGCCTCAGAATAATGACAGACCAAGTGTAGTCTTTTTCATTAAAAAAATAAATAATATTTGTTCATGTTGGCTGTACTGGATAATATATACTACACTTGATAATATACGCGTAAATTGTATAGCTATAAGACAAAATAACGACATTTTATAAGTAATTATTTATGGTCTTGATACTAGGGGCGTGCAGTGGGAACAATGTACCTTGATACCAGGGGCGTGCAGTGGGAACATTGCAGCATGACTTTTACGTAACGTTACGTTTTGAAAAAATCGAAATAAAACATATATCTTGTAATATTTCTATCACAATTATTGTCTAAGTATTCATATTTTAATAATCATGATGTTCTGTCAGATAAATATTTAATTTCTATTTCGTTCCAATATTTATATTTACGAAAAAGTTATTCTTCAGTATTCTTACTGAACGCCCCTGAGGATACTCCACTATAAAGTCACTAACACTAAAAATATTTGTATATGTAGATATGCTCTGAGAACACAGTTACTGGATTTTGTTCCCAGAGGGACGATTAATTATTAAGTCAACTTGTCAATTTTTCATATAAATAATGGAGATATACTAAAAAAAACATTGCCGTTCATCTGGAAAGCCTAATAATTATTTAAAATATTTTTTATATATCTAGTCTGTGCAATTATTTTTTAAAACAATTTCTACTAATGTACTAAAACGGCACATAGGATAAACTATATATACAGCGACGATACATTATAAATCTGAAAGCCTTTAATTTATTTATTTAGTGTGTATAGTGATCACTTAAGCCGGCTCACGTAGGTCGTAAGCCCTGGGCCAACCTACAAAAAACTTTCATTCATGTTTCTCATATAAATAGTTTCGTCTCTGCGAGACTTCTATAATTTAGCCTAATTCACTAACACTATTTTTTATCATCTTATTTAGTCCATTTATCCTAAGTGGATCGGGTGCCTATCGCTTCTACCGCTCTCAGTCTAGCGGAAGAAGCTGTGTTGATTCCTTGGGGTCGCTAATAGTTTTGTGGTGTTCGAAAGCTGCCGCGGATTCCAGTCGCGGCAACCAATTTCGGCCAATCAGGTACAAGACACGATCAATGCGCCGAATGATGACCATTCTGTCGACGATCGTTGTAGCACCAACATGTAATATTCTTGTTCGCTACGCAACCTGTAGAAATTTTACCAATAAATTGCAACTTCAAACAGTGAGTATTACTTGCTCCATTAAGCTCTTTTGCACACAATCATCCACACTGTCACATACGCGTTACACGCTACACACATACTGGACACAATAAAATTCTTCCGGATGAGTGAAATATTTCCACGCTGAGTCTTTCCGTTTGCCTTCTCCATTTTCTCCTGTGTCATCTTGTAAGACCTTCTTCCTTCTAGTACTACCGTGAGAATCTGTTTAGACAGTTTTTCTTTTCCCAGGTAGAAAATATGTCCACGCCAACAGCGGGTTCATCCCTTGATCCTCTCAGATTCCATTTTTGGTTTCTAAACGTCAACCCTGCTACTCATCTCAAGGGATGAGTAGCACCATCCTGAGTTCCTGAAATTTTAATAGAATTGGGTGTTTGATTTTTTACAAGAAGGTGATTAATTTTTATTTACTGGAAATTATTAACATACACATTAAACTTCTATTTTACCGGTGCAAATTTGTCTACTAAAGAAAAAATCATATACGTATTTAGAAATAATATTTATAAAATTAGATATTGCATTTTTAAGAGTACATACCTGAAATTTGTCATTTGTGCTCGAACACTTCTAAGCTCCATAATTGGTGGTATTTAATGTGGTACCATAGTACGATACTATCAGTTAAGTTTCATTAGTCACAAATAGCATTAAGATTATTTGATACATGTTAAAACTTTCCGAGTGGAAGTTCCAATAACTAATTATATTACATATTAACGATACTTGAAATCCACTCGGGCCGTCTGCCCTCACATTACCCATCTGTCGTTCGTCGCCTGAAGTTTGTCTACACATGAAAAATAGTAAAGATCCGTCCATAATTAGATTTCAAGTCAATAATTTAAACCATGTTGTTGCATTTTTAATGGACAGTAATAGAACACCAAACTAATCGACTACTTTTCCAATTCTGAGTACTCTGCATGCAGTTCGTGAGACCGATTATTATTGTAAAAGTGAATCTGCGTTACTCACTTTGACACATTTAGGTATTAACTATCTCATTATAATAAATTTTATTATTATAAATGTTTTATAACTAAACGTGAATGGGAAGTCTAATAAAAAAATCCTCTTAAGAATTTTACTTGAATATTAAAAATGAGCATTAACTGTTCTGAATTTTCCAACCATTGTTTCAATATAAATAAAGGTTTAGAAATTTTACATAAAAAGAACATAGGATTACAGTCAGATAAATAAAAAAATTACAATTTTTATTTTCTGAATTTTTATAAATTAGGTAAAACATAAAAGTAAAAAAAAATTTTTAAATAAATAAATCATTTTTCTAAATTTATTCAACACCTTTACATTATGTTTTTGTTTTTTATTATGTCTATACTACCATTTTCAATTTTACATTTTATTCTAACAAAGGGACACTGGCCCTGAAATACCTTGATTATTCAATAAATGGAAGTTTTAAGTAAAGTGTTTTCTTTGTTCTAAGATTTTCACGGCCATTTAGAATCTTCTGTGTGTAGTTTTCTGGGATATTTAATGATGGACTCTGCAATGGGATCCGAAAAGTCAGCCAGAGAGGTCTCATACACACGGCAGAATATCCCAGAAAACTACACACAGAAGAAAGTGTTTTCTGTATATTAATAATAAAAATGCTAACACAAAATCATTTTCCTATAATTTAAAAAGTAAAAAATGAGAAAATAGCTAAGCAAGGGCACTTTATCTTCAAAGCCACCAACCGTATTCTAGAGAAAGTATAATTGGCTATAGAAAATTACAGTAAAGATAATTGTTTATTTGTAAACAAAATATTTTTTGGAATTCAGAGCCTATAGGTCGACCACAATCAAAAGACCATTCCCTAGCTTTGTCCGGTAAGAAGAAAGCGGGGGAAAAGTTGCCTGGCAAGCTCGTATTACAAGCTTTAATATGATATTCCAAATAAATATATATTTTTTAGTTTAAAAAAGGTTACTTACTTACTAGAAAAACTTCTTTTCTGTTCATTTTTTGCATCGTTACAACACACATATTTTTTGCGCACATTCTTTTGAATGCGGTCTAGCTATAGTTGTCTGCTGGTCGTCATCTCATTCTTAGGATCGAGCATATTGGACTGCTTTAGGAAATAATGGTTGGGAAATCTATGTTTTTGTCTGAAAGGCATAAGACGTATCGCAACATACGAGTTCAAATAAAAAAGGCATTTCCTGTTTATTTGCTATTTTATTTGTTTATTTATTTGATCATGCAACAGGAAGACATAAATACGTAATAATAAAAAAATACAAAAACAATTGTTATGTCTCTCACAATTATAAGACTACAGATAAGACAATGATAATTTTACTTTTGTATAGTATATTTTGTACAATAAGACTTTTTTAATTTAGCATTAACATAAAAAGGTTAATTTAACAGACTCAGTCTCCGTGATAATAAGGAGAAAACTTGAGAGTAATATTTTCACAACCGCATCCAAACTAGTTCACTCAATTTATGTTCCCATATACTCCCATTCTTCGTCCCTTTATCAAAATCCTATATCCCACTCCGCCCTTCTTTCCCCTTCTCAACATATTTTGAAAACATATATTATCTCATATTGTCACACTTTGCTCATATCATTAATAATCATCAGTGGAAAGTTCGTATATTTTTTTATCTTATATATGTTAATTTAAGATTTGATGTTAACTTCTAAAAAAATAAAAAAGAGTAATGCGTTTAATGCATATAAAGCACGTTTCAGTATCTGCCTCGCCATACGGCGATATTCTTTATATTTGGTATTAAAAATATCTGTTGAATTCAAAAGATTGTTATAGTCTGAGCATATATGTGTGATAGGTTTATGAAATAAATATTTGTTTGTACACAAAATGCACACAGCTCGAGCAGTAAAATAGATCTTATCATTTAATCAATAAAAACAACCAACTGAGATGACACTGCTGGTTGAAACTTTGTTTTAAGATAGGGAAGGAAGATAGGAATAAAAGAAAACTGTCACATTCCACCGCCAGAGTTGTTCGTTCATCTGCTTCCGCGAATCTCTCGAGTTTAAATCTCGGCTAAATCTATAGACGTAACACCGCAACATTAAAAACTTCTGAGCACATTTTTCAGTCCACCCAATCCCTTCCCCCTCCGCGGGTGGATTGCCGTTGGAGTCCCAGTGCTTCTGTCTTTGTCAAATGGAAAAAAAAATCTAAAGCAACCCGGACCTTAAAAAAATACAATTATCCGGATTTTTTGTGAGGTGTATAATGAATGACCATGTTGTGCAAAGATTACACAAAGTATAACAGAGTTAGTCGACAATAATTTACAGGTAGATTTCTGCTTCAATTATCAGTCGAAAATGTTCAAGCAATCATGAAGATATGCAACATCAACACGCGTAGATTTTTAGTACACTGTTTGGATCGTCATAGAACTTTCGCGAACCTTCTCCTTCCAGAACTTTCAAGAAATTTATTGAATGTACAGTAACCTTCTAGACACACCGACACATTCCGCCACTTAGTTTAGAACCTTATAAAACTTTCCGGAACCTTCTAGACTCACTGACACAGTCGGTGCGCCTATTTTGAAACAATCTGAAGCCTTTGCGGCCTTCCCATAACAAAACAATGTGCTAGAAAGCACATTTTCGTCACCCACTCCCACCCACGCACAGCCACCCTCACCAAACTCGCAATTTTCGATGTGAGACCAAGGGCTATCCACCACCATAACCACCGGTGGAAGGTTGTGGCTGGTTGTGGAGAAAACTTAGCGGGTAGGGAAATACATATGTATGTACATACAATGTACATACATATGTATATATATATATATATATATATATATATATTATATATATACATTGATTTAGTGAAAATAAGAATAAACTTTCTTTTCAATTTTAATAAATTTTATTTTTTAATGATTGCACATTTTTCGTGTGCAATATTTAAACACAGTTATTAAAACAATCCAGATTATATAAAAAAATATTATTAGATTAAGATAAGATTACTGAGAAATTCAAACTTATCCGAGACACATAGATTGTTTCAGTTTGATTTATTTAAGTTTGCATCGTTGTGGATACATTTAAATTTACAATTGTGTACACAGCAAACACATAACCTATACATTTGATGAGTCATGCCTGTTTGTGAATGTCAAATTATGTAAAAAAAATAGGTAAGGAAACCTTAGGTTGAATTGGTGAACGTTTTTAAGCCAAGGCCATCGTATAAAAAGACATCCATACACATTTCTCATATAAAATAGATTCGTTTCTGTGAGACATCTATAATTTATTTTGATTACTATTCTATACCTCATTTATATTACGTATTTCACGATTAAGATATGTTAGAAGAAAAACGAAGATCATGAAAGGCTTCAGGCAGTAATTGAAGAACTAGGCCGCTAGCTTTTTTTATCTGGTACACCGAACTAAATCAATCTTGGGGCTTTCCCTTAAAAACTTTGCCACCGAACGGTTTTTCACCATCCAGCGCCTTTTGCAGAAGTGTGGGTGTAAGAAAGTTCTAGAATTAGGTGAGCACCCACTTTCTGTTTTGATATGCGGGGGTCTCGATTCACATCACTTCGCTTAGTACAGTAACATTTTTATATCACATACGAGTGTTGGAGAAAGATCTATGCGATACCATCGCTCTTTAGAAATATTGTTTTGACAGTTATAAATCGCCGGGTCACAAAAAACATATTAAAGTAGTTTTTATATATTTTAGGATCGTTTTCATTGCCCACGACCATTGACAAGGTGATATTACCGATTCTTCAATTTTAAAACATGCTAAACGCTTATGCTATGAAGATAGGACTAACCTTATGACATGCTGGAATTATAGCCAAATGATAGAATATTATAAGATAATGCATACTTAAGAAATATCACATTAATATTTACCAGCTGTAACCCGTCAAAATTGACAGTACTTTTAAGTGCCGGTTCCTAAAGAATCAGTATTAAATTAATCCCATGAAGTAGTAATAACGACTTTATCAAAATATTTGAACTTTTTTTTATATTTCCCCTTGCCGGCAGTTAATGGTGCGGTTTTAAACCATGGCGATTATGCTGGGCGGAATATGAAATGGTTCGCATCTTTGCTAATTCCTATATATACTGTGTTTTAGATAGGCGATGCAGGATCGGCGGTAGCAATATCGCTATCGTTGCCGCCTTCGGATTTGCTGGCCCGGAGTTCAAGCCTCATCTCCGGCCGTTTAATTTCGTTTATGTAGTCGAGAATTCGAACGAAATTACGGACGTTACACGAATTTACGGGGACTGACAGACAGACGGGCAGATGGACAGACAACGAAATTATTATAATTGGGATTTTGATTTTTAAAAATGCATTTTACATTTATATTTATTAATTATAAGAGTACTCCTCCAAAACGACAATCCTGTGTCGAAGTTAATACGATATACAACATCATTATTTAAATATTTTTATTTTTTATCAAATAACATCCATCATTAGCTCCTTTTTTATCTCTTTATTGCCTAAAATCTTTATCCATTTGATAATGTGACTTCACTGTTTTCAAACTCAAATTTTCGTAATATTTTTGGCTTAAACGTATTATAAAATTGCTGGTTTTCAGGAACAAGGTAATAACTCTCATTCAACTCCGCACTTGATAATTAAGCGAGTGTCTAAACCATTAGACCTATAAGCTTCTCTTGATATTGTCACTCTACATTTCTCTTAATAAGTGTTTCAACAAGATATATAGGATTTAGTTTTTTTATAAAATAAATACGAATTACAATCATTAATAAGTGATAATGACAAGATTTTCTTGTCATTATCACTTATTAATGCCACAAAGGAGATTAACCCGTAAACCGTGGGAATTCTCTGCTATGCTAACAGAATCATAGCGGAAAGCAAAAATGACCTACAGAGAAAGCTCACAAAGTTTTATAAATCCTGCTTAAAGTATAATAATATCATCTCCATAGCAAAAACAAAATGTATGACATACTCCAAAGATCAATTAAAGAGCAGAATCTCAGTACGCAATGAGCCCATTGAACAAGTAACCCAGTTCAGATACCTTGGCAGTGAAATGCTCGGCTTTCATTACCTCCCCAAAGAAGTAAGGCCTGAAGTAGATAAGGCTGCAGTTGTGTCAGGCTGCCTGAGATGGAGGAATAAAGATATGAAAACAAATAGCAAGATACGCATTTATAAGACCTGAATTGAAACGTGGGCGGACACTGTCAAGACAAAGAGCATGCTAAGAACAACTGAAATGAGAACTCTACATGCTATTGCTGGGAAGACTCTGCATGATTGCGCGAGGAATACAGTAATCCGGGAGGTCTGCGAGATTCAAGATGTGGTTAGATGGAGGTGACAGTGTCGGCAAAACTGGTACTAACACGTACAGAGAATGAGTGCAACAAGATTACCTTACATAGCCCTGCATGGCGTACCAGATGGACCGCGTCCACCAGGGAGATCCCCAAAGCGATGGAGATATAGTTGGAGAAAAGTCACAAGAGAAAACTCCTGCACAAACGGACTCTTGAAACTAAATAAATTAGAAGAAAGAGAAAAAGATTTTCTTATACTTTTATAAAGTATAGACGTACAGATTGTGTGAAATATGACATCAAACAAATTTGTTTCAGTTCTTTTTACAAATTGACACACTTTTTTCCAAGGTATTTATCAGTTTTTCGCAAAGATAGGCTTTATATTAACAACAGGCGCTTCGATGTTGAATCTGAATTATTGGCACAGACTTTTTATTAATATGCTTTCAATAAAAAGTCAAATCGCAAGATCTTGGTAGATAATTACCGCGTGGCCATTTTCCGAAAACGTACGATAACGGTATTATTTCATCATGGGGTTTGAACCAGTTTTTTGAAAGTAGAGGCTAGCTTTACCCACATTCTCCAGTTGAAGAAACAAAAAGTTTGCTTATATGTCTCTATAGCGTACCCACCCCCTCCCCAGAATAATTTATTCTGAATTGAATGTCATTCATTCCAATTTTCGAATAGTTACTCTAGGGCTCTGGACAAAACAAAGTCGCTTTATCACTTTGTTGTTACATAGCCCCCTCCACCCGATATTATAATATGCGACCTTCAAATTTTGTTCAGTTGCACTTTAGAATACTAAGGAAAATATAGTCATCAAACCCAACTTCCTCAGATATCTCGCCCCCTGCCTATCTGGACCAAATTTTTCATCATTATTATATATTTCATACCTGCGCGATACATCCCTCCCACTTAATCCCAATTTTAATCAAAAACAAATTAAATTAATCAATTTGAAAGATATTCGGAAAAATACATCGAAAAGTTGCTATCAAATTGCCACTGGAATGTGAACATGGATCTTTCTCTTTCATTGACAGCGATGAATTAGTACTAAATTAGAACCCCGAACAATGCCGACAGGTAGTATTAAGAAAGTTTTCAAGCCCAGTAAATAAAATAAAAACAATATTTAATAATGGGTGAGCGTGCAAAAGGAAATTTTTTGATTCATTAAATAAAGATACAGATATATTCTATTAACTCATTGCAAAAAATATCTCACACAGAATAAAACACTTGAGCAGTATTTACAGAGAAGCAGCCTTAAGCACACATTAATCAGCAGGAATTAGCGAAGGTCTGATTAAAACGAGACCAAGGATGGATGAAGAGGGAACTAACTATTCATTTAGTCGCATTTTATAGGTCGAGTGGTAGGACAGATCTCAATTGACCCTTACCGTACCGAGGGCATTCATCTGGATAACGAAAAGCGTTTCATTCTTAATACTGAACAAATATAGGCACAGCACACTTTAACGACCATAACGGCGATAATTCGTCGTTTGAGTACTTAAAGAGTAACGAGCTATGAACGTCAAGTGAACTTTTTCTATAATGCAATGGCGATAAGAGAAATCTTACGAAGATGTTCTATATTTTTGGGTTAATAATTTCTAATAAAAATGTGTTTACCGAGGCAAGACTAGCGGTATACATGAAATTCTGATACCAACACTGCTGTATGAAAGGAAGACTGGAGCTGTCAGAAGAGGAACGAACTTAGACTGAATGAAATAGAAATTACATAATTTAGACGTTTGTGTCCCCTGATCATTCTTTACTCTATCATAAAATCCTTTTATGATAGAGTAAAAAACGATCAAATTAGGAAAAAATGTACAGCATATATTAGTAAAATGAATAAAAAAGGGGCTGCTCCGGTGGACATGTTGAGCGAATGAATAAGGAAAGAATGGATAGAATATGACGCAAATGTTGACGGTGCCAGAAAAGACGGTGGCACACTGGTAACCAGAAACTGAAAGATAGTCCTGTCAGGAGCCTCAAAAATCGAGCTTGTATGAGAAAAAGTATGAATGCAGGTGAGGGGAGAGCTGTGTATCAGGATAGAAGATTGTGGCGTTCTATCCTTCCTGCCACCCCCACGGGAAAACGGTGTGATGGCAGGTAATTAAAAGATTTTTATAAGATTTATCAAGGTTTCTATCAAATATATGCATTATATTTTATAAATAGGAAAATCGAGAAAATATATACTTTGACTTAATGTTATCCGATTATCTACCAGGGCCAATAATGGCCTGTTGACGGTTCATTTATTAAAAACAAAAAAAAATGGTAGATCCGCTGAAAGTATCCACCATTTGTCCAAACTGACGTCTACTTCTAGCAATATGGAATAACTCCTCGACTATTACTACCCAAGCACCAACCTCTATTTGTACGAGTATTATATTTTCTCTAGAATAGTTTTTGGTGGAACGTAATGTAGCTCGAAATCTTAAACTTTACGGTACTTGAATCGTTAAGCACCGTAAAATTTAACCAAAATATCTACGCAAAGAACGAGAAATCATGTATGTACATCGATGATTGTATACAATATACCTACATTATTTATCAATGTTTGTGAAGATTTGCTATATGCTCGCTGCTTGACAATGTGATCGGCTATGGCAGCCGCTTCGCGACTGGTAGTGACCGCTGCGCGGCCATTGGTGTCTACAATCCGCTCTCGCCGATGGTAGATGCCAATGGCGGCCACTGCGCGGTGACTGCTTGCTGCAAGGTCATGCTGTCGGCTATGCCATGTGATAGCTACTGCGCGAATAGGTCTTGAGGGCAGCTATCTAAGTAACCTATAATAATTTTGTCGTCTATCAGTCTGTAACTTGTTGGAATTATAACTTTAGATAATCAGAGTGTGACACGCAACCAGCCTTTGGGACATGTCACATGCAAGGGTCGATGTTAATTATTATATACCGTGAATTTTCACGGGTATACGGCTAGTTTAGATATAATTAGGACAAAGTATTTATTAATTAATATAATTGATTGAGCCGGAGCGGAGTTTTAAAATTAATATTTTGATCAAATGCTTCTAAAACACACAAACATGCTTTCAAAATAATTAATAATTTAAGTTTATTTATCAGTTGTCAATTCTCAAAATAACAACTCATTGCCAGATAATCATATTAAAAACTTCGTCCAGTACTCATATCATATTTAAAGTGGCACTTTTTCTTCTCACTCAGAATATTTTTTTTCTCATTTCCCAAAAAAATAATCACATCTTAAAAGGAATATTCTTGCGCATAATTTAAAGAAAGATCTATGAAATACAATTTCATCGTAAAACAATAATAGAAAGTCGCACAAAGTCGATATACCTACTAATTTTGCATTTTTGATTATTGCTGTGATATGTATTACACGCAATAACCATTTATAATTAATTTGCGGACAACTTTAACATTCTGAAAAAGATATTTGTTCTTTATCTCCTCAAATTATAAATGCTCTGGAAAATAAAAAATAAAAATTAAGATAAAGATGTCCGAAGCACGACATTCTAATCTGGAAGACACGAATATGACAGTAAACCAATATATCTTACATATATATAATGTATGTACTTCACGTGCTTCCGTAATATAAAGTCTACTACTTGATTTAAACTGTAATAACATAAAAGTAGATTTTTAAAGCGGTAAACAGTATAAAAAGAAAACGTAAATACTTCCATATTTCGTCAACCTAGCTATCATTGCGGCGCATTAGCTAGGTTGACCAGTAACAAAAAAGAATATGGCGAGATTCACAGACAATTTTAAAAACATATTATATATATGTATTATGAATTAATAAACGCGTATAAATATTGAATAAATTATTTTTATAAGTGACCATTTTTATTTTATGTGTATAATATTAAATGTTTTAAAAAACAATATGTATTTCTGCTACTTTATAAGCCATTTATTTTTTTAAGCTGGCACCGGAAACACGTACAATACTAAGAACATTTGTAGGGCATTCATATTTTAAGATATTAAAAATGAAGCATGTTTCATACTTTACTTGACACATATCGATGAGTGATTATGATACTCTAGAAAGTTGAGTAGTTACATATAAAAATATAAAATAAACTCACGCGGAGATAACAAATTTTTTATTTTATACTCAATTTAATAATCATCGTAACTGAAGTTCATTCAGTTTATTAAAATTTCTGAATCATGGAGAATTTATCTGTGTTACACGTATCGTATCGTTGCTTAGCATTTAAAAAAAAAAACCCCTCGAAAAACCAACAATTCTGATGCGGTTTCATTTAGCCACATAGATTGTTGGTAACATTAAACATCTCTGGATGGAGAGAAATAAGAAAGATTTGTGATTTGATTTCATAAGATACAAACGTTTTCCATTAGTGAAGAGATTTAAGTGCTTTATAATTAGAGATATAGCGTCGGACAGTAAATAGTACAGACGTGTACCTGAGTACTCGAGTACTTGAGATTTACCGCATACATCTAGACACTTCAGCTAAATTACTTAACGTAAATAAGATATTCTTGCTGTACGTGGTGGTTGGCATTAATAAAAAATT